>CM021110.1:29908657-30034279 GCA_007115665.2 Sequoiadendron giganteum
TTTTCTAGACCCTGGCTTGGGGTGTGACTGAATGAGATAGTTGCAGTTTCGACATGATTAGAGGAGGTGTGATGACTTCTCTGCATGAGAGTGTTGGTATGTGTTTCTCATTCAACATTCTTGTGGTATAACTTGTTGGTTTCCTATACTATGGTGCTTGAGTCGTGGACATGATTGGAAAATTGGATTTGTTTCTGATCTAGTGTTTGAGTCAAGATTGTCTATTTTTGGTTGTCCTCTTTGAGATCTTTGTTTTGCAGTTTCTAGTGCAATGATAGATTTGAAAGTTTCATTGGTTGCATCCATGAGTTGTGCAATGTTGTGGGTTGTCCTTACCTACATGTTTGTCATGAGACAACTCGGAAGTGGACTGTCAATATCCACGAGGTTGTAACAGTGTGGTGCAAATCTATTAGTTAGCCTTGTATGTGGTCACTTGTGCATTGGTGTGGTTGTTCTGAGATGAGAGGATGGATGACACTGAGTACATGAGTAGTCGACTATGGAGACTTGCAGTGTGTGTATCATGATGTCATCGAAGAGCTTGATACACGACTCAGTGTAAGCTTTTGACAGTGATGGTGTGGTCTACGTTTTTTGGAGAACTTGGTGTTGATTCAACATTGTTGTCAGATGGACATGTTGTCGATTGTACCTAGAGGTTTCTCATAACAACAGATATTTGGTCATGATGCTTGGAAAGCTCAATATCACAGTTTAGTGGGAGCTGTAGTAGTGATTGTGAATTCATCACTTGGTGGTGAATTGTCTTCTTTAGTGTTGAAATTTCTGGTGGAGCTCTTAGATCCTGTTGCCGTAGAAGAGATCTTTCATTTTTTGCATGGGCACTACTTGAGGATGTGCAGCATCCTAGAGCCATGGAAGACTCTTGCAATTTTTGGTTGAGGTGTTGGTGGTGCTTGACAGGTGTTGGTAGTTTGGAGCTGTTTGCTGGATGTCATGTGCACTCTTGATTGCTAATCAAAGTGTTGGCATGAGGCTTTATTCTTGAGACCGTGGTGAAGTCACCTGAAGCATGTAATCTCCTAAGGGGGATGGTAAGATCATGGTGTCATGATAAGTTTCTGATTCAGCTATTTGGAGCTTTGACAGTGGTCTGGTATTTCTCTGTGCTTTGATTGCATTGGTCATGTGTTTGATAATTTCATGTTAAGTGCAAAAATGCAAATTGGAATTTAGCATGAAATGATCTGTTGCTGGGTTCATAGATACATGGAGAATAAGGTGAGGTTGGAATTCTTTTGAGAATGATGTTGATTACAGTTGAAAGTCCGAGCAACATACACCTTGGTTGAATGCGAGTTCAATAGAGACTAGGAAGGAAAGTGCTCTTGGGTAAGTCACGATGACTTGTATATCTTGGAGGAGCATTTTTCTATTTTCTCTCTTGGTCTGCTCAGCGGTGATTTATTTGAAAGGTATTTTCCCATTATATCTTTCAGATGTATTATATGCTTATCTTTCATAGATATGGATCTTGAATTGTTGTGTTAAGATTTTGGAGCATTCATAGTGAAAGGTGGACATCATAGCTTATCTCCTTGTGCTTTTGAGGACTGGTAGGAGATAGTTATATGGGTTAGTTTGATCTTATTTTTCTATGAGAGGCTTACATCCATGTTACATATGTTTGGTTTGATCTTGGTGGTTGAAAGTTTGGGTGTTGTCATGGATTTTCTTGAGAGGAAAAGCAGAGGTGCAAAAAAGCTTTCCTAATGCTAAAACCATAGAGGAGACGTGCAAAGACCAGTTTTAAAACATTAAAACACTTAATATGAACACATGCAAGGTAACAAGAGTAACAAAAATAAAATTATTTCAGAAATAACTCCAGATTTATGTGGGAAAATCCTTTCGGGAAAAAACCCACCACACCAAGAGAAAGACACTTTGTATTACAACAAGCAAAAGATTACATACAAAGTTACAACCCTCACTCTTTGATAGTTAGTTCATAGCAACACTTGAGTTTTCATGCAGTCACTATTACAATGTTGTTTCGGCATATAGCGAATACAAAACTCTACCGACTCCTCTTCACAGTATTCTCCTGCTCGACTTCTACAAATCTGTCATTGGATTACTAGTCAAGATCGACTATTACAAGTCTCTGTACAACGACCAATTAGGGTGCATTAAATTTAGTTCTTCTCTAACATGCCAAATCGATCTCGGATTAGATCCACCTACAATCCTGCATCGAGCTACCCCCGCAATAAATTCGTTGCAGAGAAAATACAATTCGGGCTCTGCCAATCGCCGAAATATGATCACAAAAGACTGCATAATAATCGCTTTTCACCAATCCAGCTTCTGACAATAAATGTTGTTTTGCAACAACGATGCAAAAACAACCGATGAGAAAAAACCATGTGTCGCACTACCATTTGTTTTGTCATTTGACCGAGGAGTGATCGGTCAACAAACCCCGCGGTCCGAGATCCCTTCGCTATCGCTAACTATTGCATCACATTCTGAGCTGGAAATAATCCGCTATCGCCAAAATGTCAACTGCTAGCCCTATCGGGTCCCACAACCCACGTGTTCGCTTCTCAGGAGGTTTCGGTGCATCCAAGAGGGAATCACCAAGATTCCCATGAGCCCGCCCGAAATGAGCTTCCAAAGCTGCCACGTGTCCACCGCTCGGGCATTCCGCTTGGCCTACGTGGAAGCCGCTGGAGCTCCTTTGGGGAATTCCTAGCAGCATCCCCTAGATTCCCCAGGGAACTCTTGAGGCGCAGACAAGTGTCCATGGTTGGGAAACCCCTTGCATAAAGCAACTCGAGGCCCACCATCACTTCGCTGCACTCACCACTTTGACAAGCTGCCACGTGTCATGCGCATAGGTGATTCCGCTCGGCGAAAAGGTAAACATCGGTACTTGCCTTCAAATGCCGTAGAAAGTAGCTAGTACCATCAAATGAAATAGATAGTAGCCATTGATGGAAGGCATCGACACATCGGCGTGATAGAGCATTTCCTCCTATTGATGGGCAACTGATTCGCCGATAAAGCCGAAGCCTTCAAACAAACCGCCAACTCCACGCCCCATTGACCCATCGCTGAGACAACCTTAAGAGCCTCGCCAATCAGACAGAGTCTCAATGACCAAAGGGTCAAGCCGACCAAAAGAGAACTCCGCGGTAAAGCAATAAAGCATAAATATGCCAAGCCTTTCTTTGAGGTCCAAGCCAGTAAGTTGAGGCACATTTTCCAACAAGCTCCCACTTGACGAAGACTTACTGGCTTCCTCCAGACTTCGAATTCATTTGCGATCATAAGCCCCAAGGCCCGTTGAACTTGCACACCATCTGAACTTGTTCATGCTTACTGGTTTTGTCAATGCATCAGCGACATTTTTTAGAGTATTCACCTTTTCTAAAGAAACCTTCCCATCCTCCACCATATCTCTCACGAAGTGATACTGCACGTTGATATGCTTCGTCCTGGCATGGAAAGTTGGATTTTTTTCCAAAAAAATGGCGCTCTAACTATCACAGAAAGTAGTGATCTGCACTGCATTAAAACTAATATTAGAACATAAGTGACTGAGCCAAACAACTTCTTTGCAGGTGTGAGTCGCTGCCATGTATTCTGCCTCCGTCCACTGGTGGATCTTCTACTATCAATGTCCCCCGCCCAATCAGAGTCCACATACCCACGAATGCCGAGAGTTCTCTGTGATGCAACCAAATTTCCATGGTAACATAAAGCACATTCTGAGGTACCTCTCAGATATCTAAACACTCTCTTTATAGCATCCCAATGCGTCCTTCCTAGATTTTCCATAAATCAGTTGAGTACTCCCACTGCTTGGGCAATGTTTGGCCTTTTACAGACCATAGCATACATTAAACTACCGACAACACTCGCATAAGGCACTCTGGTCATGTCCTCCATCTCATTAGCAGATTTTGGGCAATCTTCAACAAATAGTTTCGTTCCCTGCATAACTGGAACAACTAGCTATTTGCAATAACTCATATCAAATCTCTCAAGAACAATGTTGATGTACTTACTTTGGCTGACCCAAAGCTTTTTGCCATTTTTGTCCCTGGTTATCTCCATCCCCAGAATATACCTTGTTGCACCCAGATCTTTCATTTCGAATTTTGCAGACAACTGAGATTTGAGATTAGAAATCATAGACCTACTATTTCCTATGAAGAACATATCATCCACGTATAGGGTAATAATAAGCACATGATCATTTTCAGTTTTATAATACACACAATGATCAAATTTTTATCTCACAAATCCCATAGACAACACAAATGTGCCAAACTTATGGTACCAAATTCTAGGAGACTGCTTCAAACCATACAAAGATTTCTTTAATTTGTAGACCAAGCTCTCTTTACCTTTTTCAACAAAGTGCTTAGGTTGGGACATGTAAATTTCTTCTTCCAGCTCACCATGGAGAAACGTTGTTTTCACATCCATCTACTCGATCTCTAAGTCATACGCGGCTACAAGTGACAACAAAAATCTGATAGATGTCAACTTAGCTACAGGGGAAACGGTTTCTCCATAATCAATTCCCTCTACCTTGGAATACCCCTTTGCAACCAACCTTGCTTTATACTTCTCAGCATTGCCCTCAAGACCAGTCTTCTTCTTAAATACCCATTTACAGCCAACAAACTTTCTTCCTTCAGGCAAAGGTACCAAATCCCAGGTTTAATTCTTTTCCAATGATTCCATTTCTTCATTCATGGCTTCCAACTAGGAATTTTCATTGGGCATATTAATTGCCTCTTTAACAGTCCTAGGCTCCTCAGTGCTAGTAATTAAAGCATAGGCATAGTTTGAATCCAAAATGGAGAAACCATACCTGTCAGGTTGTTGTTTTTGACATGTAGACCTTCTCATTGGCTGAGGTTGTGGTTCTTCATCTTCAAAACTCTCAGAGTTGCTAGAGCTCTCCTCAATTTCAAGTACACCATGCAGTTCTCCCTTTTCTGGGGTTTGAGGAATCTCAACTGCATCATTCTTCTTTTCTCTTTGACCTGTCTCTAGCTATGGATCAGTTTCTAAAGGTTTCAGCTCACAAAATATTACACTTCTGCTGTAAAGAACCTTCTCAGTATCAGGATTCCAAAGCTTGTATCCCTTCACACCAACACCATAGCCGATGAAGATACATTTAACAGCCTTGTTCTCCAGCTTAGAACTTTTCTCATTTGGCACATATGCATATGCCTCACAGCCAAAGACATGAACATGTCTCAGAGAGGGCTTCTTACCAGACCACACTTCCAAAAGTGTCTTATCAACAAGAGCAGAGCAAGGAGAATGATTTATTGGGTAACATGTTGTAGCCACGACCTCAACCCAGAACATCTGCTCCAGACCAACACTACTCAACATACTCCTTGCCTTTTCCATTAACGTCCTGTTCAACCTTTCAGCAACTCCATTCTACTGTGGAGTATAAGGTGTAGTTTATGCCTTTTAATCCCATGGTCCTTACAGTATCTATCGAAATCTGTAGAACAAAACTCACCGCCATTATCCATCCTCAAACATTTTATTTTCCTTCCAGTCTAATTCTCAACCCAATTTTTAAACTCTTTAAAACAACTGAACACTTCTTATTTACTTTTAAGAAAGTATAGAAATGCCCTTCTCGAAAAGTCATCAATAAAAGAAACATAATATCTAGACTTCAATAACGAAGGAACATTCATTGGACCAAACACATTAGAATGAACATAGTCCAATACACCAGAAGATTTATGAGAACTTGAGGAAAAAGAAACACATTGTTGCTTTCCATAAATGCAGTGTTTGTAGAAATCGAACTCAAGATTACAATCTATAAGCCCTTCAACAAGATTTTTATTTTTCAAGGTTTTAAAACCTTTCTCACCTATTTGACCAATTCTATGATGCCACAACATGGTCTTCTCTACTGGGAGTTTTACCTCCATTATGTTTGCAGCCAGAGGAGTATCTTCATCTTCCTCTACAAGAACAACTTTGCTTGACTTTATAGAGGCGTTGTTGCAATGAACAGGACGTGCATCCAACTTGTACAGAGTGCTAGTACATACATCCTTAGCCAACACCATTGCACGTCTAGCCATCTTACATCCTTTACTCAAGAAATAAACTTCTACACAAACATCATTTAGCTTACTGACAAAAATTAAGTTTCGAGCCAAACCTGGTATATGTAGTACGCCACCAATACCTTTGACTCTCCCGTTAGGAAACTAAATTCTGAATCTACCTTAGCCAATAATCTCCAATGCTGAATCACTTGTTAGGTACACCTTTCCACTATCATACTTCTTGTACTTGGTGAACCATTCTCTATGACACGTCATGTGAAAGGATGCACCCGAGTCAACCAGCCAGACAACATCTAATACCTGAGTTGCCAAGGATGCAATGAAGGCATCTACATCACTTTGAGAAGAGTCATAGTCTGAAGAGTTACTCTTCTTCTTCTTCTTCTTCTTCTCTTTGCAATCCTTTCGGATATGACTAGACTGCCCACAATTCCAACATTTCACCTTGGAATTTTTACCAGGAGACTTCGATCTCCCTACAGATTTAGATTTGGAATTCTTGTCCTTCTTCTTGCCTTTCTCCTTCGATCTACCTCAGACAACAAGGGCCTCTTTGGCCATCTCAGAAGACTTCCTCCGCATCTCTTCAGACAACAACGAAGCAACCACATCTTCCATATTGAAAGTAGCAGTCGTACTTCCAATAGCCATCACCAGATGATCCCAAGTGTCAGGTAAAAAACATAATAGGAGTATGCAACGATCCTCCTCCTCTATCTTTACACCCACATACGCCAACTGAGCAATACTCATATTAAATGAGTTCAGATGGTCTACAACAGATGCAACTTCTTCCATCTTCAAGGAGTACAACTTCTTCCTCAGGAATAACTTATTTACCAGAGACTTTCCTTGATAAATATCGCCAAGCTTCTTCCATAAAGAAGCTACAAACTTCTCCTCATGGACATTCAGGAGTACGGAATCAGCCAAACAAAGTTATTAGACCTCTCGCTTTTCTATTTGTGAGGTCCCATTATTCTTGCTTCATACCTTGTGGCATAGTTCCAGACACTGCTACCCAGAGGTCTCTATCCACTAACAGGTCTTCCACTTTGAGTTTCCACAACTCAAAGTTGCCACCATTGAATTTCTCAATATCAACTCTTCTTGATGTACTTGCCATCTTAGACAGAACTAACTTCTAACTTTGCAAGAGTCCCACTAGAACAGTATTAGCACAAAAAAACAGCCCTACTAACAAGGATAACACAACTGGCCAGGCTTTGATACCACTTGAGAGGGAAAGCAGAGGTGCAGAAACACTTTCCTACTGCTAAAACCACAGAGGAGATGTGCAAAGACCAATTTTAAATGATTAAAACACTTAAGATGAACACATGCAGGGTAACAAGAGTAACAAAAATAAAATTATTTCAAAAAAACACTAGATTTACGTGGGAGAACCCTTTCAAGAAAAAACCCCACCACACCGAGAGAAAGACACTTTGTATTACAACAAGCAAAAGATTACAGACAAAGTTACAACCCTCACTCTCTGATAGTTAGCTCGCAGTAGCACTTGAGTTTTCATGCACTCACTGTTACAATGTTGTTTTGGCATACAACGAATACAAAACTCTACCAACTCCTCTTCACAGTATTCTCCTACTCGACTTCTACAAATTTGTCACTGGATTACTAGTCAAGATCGGCTATTACAAGTCTCTGTACGACCACCAATTAGGGTGCATTAAATTCAATTCTTCTCTGACATGCCAAATCGATCTCGGATCAGATCCACTTGTAATTCTGCATCGAGCCACCCCCACAATAAATTCGTTGCAGAGAAAATCAAATTTGGGCTCTGCCAATCACCAAAATCTGATCACAAAAGATTGCATAATAATCGCTTTTCACCAATCCAGCTTCCGACAATAAATGTTGTTTTGCAAAAATGATGTAGAAACAACTAATGAGAAAATGCCACATGTCACACTGCCATTCGTTTCGCGGCTTGACCGAGGAGTGATCGGTCAACAAACCTTGCGGTTCGAGATCCCTTCGCTATCACTAACTATTGCATCACATTTCGAGCCGACAATAATCCGCTATCGCCAAAACACTGACTGCCAGCTCTATCGGGTCCCACAACCCACGTGTCTGCCACTCAGGAGGTTTTGGGGCATCCAGGAGGGAATCACCAAGATTCCCATGAGCCAGCCCGAAACAAGCTTCTGAAGCTACCACGTGTCCACCGCTTGGGCATTCAGCTTGGCCTACGTGGAAGCCGTTGGAGCTCCTTCGGGGAATCTCTAGTAGCATCCACTAAATTCCCCAAGGAACTCCCGAGGCGTAGACAAGTGTCCACGGTCGGGAAACCCCTCACGTAAAGAAACTCGGGGCCCACCATCACTTCGCTATGCTCACCACTTTGACAAGCCACCACGCGTCATGCGCACAGGTGATTCCGCTCGGCAAAAAGGTAAACAACGTTACTTGCCTTTGGATGCCGTGGAAAGAAACCAGCACCATTGGATGAAACATATAGCAACCGTTGATGCAAGGCATCGACACATTGGCATGATAGAGCATTTCCTCCCGTCGATGGGTGACAGATCCACCAATAAAGCCAAAGCCTTCAAACAAATCGCCAACTCCACGCCCCGTCGGCCCATCGCTGAGACAACCTTCAGAGTCTCACCGATCAGATAGAGTCTCAGTGACCAAAGGGTCAAGCTGACCAAAAGAGAACTCTGTGGTAAAGAAATAAGGCATAAATACGCCAAGCCTTTCTTTGAGGTCCAAGCCGGGAAGTTGAGGCACATTTTCCAACATTTCTTTTAGGATGTAAAGAAGATCATACTTGTCACAGCTGGCTTTAGAGATGTATGTAGGAGGATGTTCTATAGATATATGTTGTGCAACGCTTCTCTCTTTGGTCTTGGTTATCTTCCTGGAAGTTTGTTTTTATCCTATGTTGGGTGTGAAGAACTTAGATGAATTCTGGAAGACTGCTGAGAGAGATGGTTCCTGTAGTAGCTTGTTGCAGGTTGTGAATATCATTGTGGATAATTCCTTGGTACTAAATGGTTACATTTTTCTATATGTTGTTATTGGTAGACTAGTTATGCCATTGATCTTTCAGATCTAGCATTACCCATGTAGTTGGAGTTCCTGGATGTGCTTTGTCTTTGTTGACTGGTTGGCACTTGGTGCTCGTATTCTACTGTTGATGGGTTGGTTGTGTTGCTAGCATGAGTTTACTAATGGTGGATACCTTAGAGGTATGGATGATTGGATGGTCAGCACTTGTTGTGGGTGCTATTTTTCAGTCATGTGGGTTTGTGATCAATTGGATGGGAGCAGTCAATTTTCCTAGTTTTTGTTCTAGCTGATGTTTTTCTTTTTCTAGAGAATGGCTTCGTGGTTGTGTTCACGTTTGGATAGCTTTGAATTTGTTGCAGTATTACTTTTGTATGGCTGGTGAGCATGATGAAGTGGTGGTTGCTTGTTGCCTTTGTCGTATGTAGGATTTGATGCAGGTGTTCTTGAGACTGGAGCATATATGTCTGGCTCGTTCCTTTTTCACTATGGTGGATGGATGGAACTATTTCCTAAATTGGTGGACATCTTGGATGTTGTTGTAGGTATCTGAGTTGGAGCATGAAAGCATTGTGATAGATCCTTGTGTTCGAGTCTTTTGGAGGAAGCCAGTATGTCTTCATCAAGTGGGAGATTTTTGGGAAAATATGCCTCAACATGTTGGCTTGAACCTTCTCTCAAAGACTTGGAGTCTTGATTCTGGTCTTTACCACTGTACCACTGGGATTCTTTCTTTGAGGTGCGGTTTGGCGGTTTACCGCTTTACCACGGGCCTCTGTCGGTCCGGCCACGGTGGCGCGGTGATACCATGATACTGGAGGGTCCCCTTCCTAGTGGCACGGTTGGTGGTGCGGTGGCAGAGTAGTGACTTACCTCCTTACTGTGAAGGTTGTTTGATGGTGGCACGATTGGCGGCGAGCTAGTGGAGGGATGACTTACCTCCATACCGCAACGGTGGCTTATCGGTGGCGTGGTGGCAGCGGCGGTTGATGGCAATTAAGAAATGACCACTTACCGCTCCACTGCGATGGCCTTTCGGTCGCGTCGCGGTGGCGTGGTAAGCCGTTAGTGGTCTGTGTGAGTGGTTACCTCCCTACTGTGGAGGTTTGGCGGTCAGGGTCCAGTGGCACGGTGTTGACTCGACGGTTATCATTGGCGGTTACCGCCACACCTCGGGTGACAGTCCCTTACTTAGCGGTAGCGCAGTAAGAGACGCATGTCTCTTGTTTGACCGATTTGACTTTGAGCTAGAAGCGGTGAACGAACAAGAGGACGACGCGTGATAGGTTCTGATTGGCCGAAGACCAAAATGGTGAAGGCAGTAAATGCAGACTGTGTTTGACTGGTGACAGGATCAGGTTTGGGCAATGAAATAAATGCCTGGGCGGCCCGATACGATTGTGCAGGATCAGTTTGGTCAAAGGATTAGATTGTCTAGTTGGATGATCAATGCGTCTTTATGATTGGCGATTGGCTGGTTTGATCGAACACATGATTGACTGCATATGTTAGTTACTGTTATATAAGTCGTACGAACAATAAGACTAATATGGGTAGAGAGAATTTGGCGTGCAATCCTGTGTGAAAGCACAGATCAACTTGAGAGTGTTCGAACAGTTTTTCTTATTGCTTTGTAACCATGAACACTCTATCTCTCAGGTTAGAAAATATGTAATCTCGTGGTGGCCTAGAGGCTATGCTGGTCGTATGGCTGGCTAAGAGAGTCGACTGTCTTGGTGAGATGAATCTACACTGTGTGTTGTGAGGGTGCTAGAACAGTGGGAAGATTATGATATGTTGTTACCTGCATTCTCCAGATGAAGCAAGATGTGACTCCTGTAAAGGCTATGAGCCTGAGATTGTATTGTAACTGTCTTCTGTTGCTGAATAATACAATGGCTCTATCTTTTGGAGTGCGGGGTTTTTTACCTGAAAAGGTTTTCCCCACGTAAATTTGTGTGTTGCATTTGTTTGTCTGTTTTCATGGTGTTAAATCGGTTACTTGATTGCATGTGCTTTTCTCAGAAGGATTAATGGGGGAACAACTGTGTTTGTTTCCGCTTTATGGCATGGTAGTGAGTGCTTTTGAGGTGATTTGAAGAATTGAAAATCACTAAAGTACTGTTGTTCTTAGATATTTGTTCTAAGATGCCCGTTCGTTATCCCCATCAATTATTGGTGTTGTAAAACTATCTTAATGTAATACACCCATTATTGAAATAAAGAGTTCTCAAATCATATATGTTATTTTTTATTTATTTGTAATAAGGAGATCAATAGTTTTATGTGTTAATTGCTACTTTGAATGTGATGGTTGTGCTAATAATAAAAAATGAATTCAAACCTATTATTTAAGGTTTGATTTGAATAGTAGAATCTAACATAGTTTTTTTTTCAAATAATGTTTGTAGAAGTATTAAGGCCAAACTTGCATAAGTATTTTGATTGGGACATTCTAATGATAGTAGAGATGGTGATCTTGTTAGCCTATGTTTCTAGATTCAAACTTTGCAAGTTGATTTTTTTTGCATAGTCGAGTGACAAGACAACCAAATATCATTTGATGGAAATAAAAAAATAAAATCAATTTGCAAAGAATCTAGAGAAATATTCCCCTCCTTCAGAATCTATTGTAGAGCATAATACTATTTCATATTGGAAAGGAGAATGAATATGGATAACAACCTTGATGGTTGGGCCGAAAGGAAGTTTGATTCAATGTTATATATGATGGAATGATCTCTCCATGAGATAAATAACAATTTGAATGGGCCTAGATAATAGATCAAGGTGGAGAAAGCACTCATGGGGCTAATAATCCTAATTCCACTCAAAGAAACAACCAAAATATTATTATTGTTTTAGGTACAAGACCTACCTGACCTACCTTTCTTAATAAGGAGGTAGAGGTTCCAAAAATGAATCTTAGAACTCACTAATTGATGATATTAGGGCTTTACATGTAGAGTACATAGAGATTTTCTAGAGGAGGTTCAAAGTGATATGTCACTCACCAATTTTATGAACATAAAGAAAGCCCAAAATGGCCTTAGACCATATGATGTTTAGAGAGATGTGTAACAAAATCTATGGAAATTAACTCTCCCTTTATGATGGATCTAATATATGCATGTCAAGTGTGTGTGGGTATAGAATATAGACACACATTTATCTCTCAAACTATGACTAAAGATGAGGCAATCAATATTTCTATTTTATTTGGAAGGTATTACAAATGAGTGGTGGTACCAAGAATTGAGATCACTCAATTTCATGGATCCATCAAATCTTATGATGAATTATATAAACTACTAGTTGAGAGGTTTGATTAGAAGGATATTGAACTTTAGTTTAAATATTTTATGCAACTCAAGTAGTATGGCTCATTGGAGAATTATGTAATAAAGTATTAGAAGCTATTTGTAATGGTAGAGAGAAGACCAACTATGCTCTTCATCAAAGGTTTAACTAAATATCTCAAGGGACTATTCAAAGATTTCAAACCACCTACACTACAAGAGAAAATCAAGCAAGATTTGGTACTGGAAATTTTTATGCCAAAGGATAAGTTTCAAATGAAGAATTTCATTGCAAAGAAGTTCTTTCGTAAAAATGTATAGTAGACCAAGAGTTTCCCATCAAGGTCAGACATTAAGTTGAGGAATGAGCTAATAAGGAAAAACATATGCTTTAAATACACAAAGCCTTGGACACCTAGACATATATGTCTTAGGAAAAGACAAGTGCATTATATTGAGGTAAGGTCTGGAGATGAATTGAGATCTAAAAAACTTGAATTAGAGATTGGTGAAGAAGGAGAAAACATAGAAGAGGAATGAGACATTTTGGGAGGCACTCTTGATACACTCTCTAGTACTCCAAGTTATAATAATTTTCCATTCATTGGGTTCTTAGAGTTCAAAGTGTGTTCATATGCCCATTGACACTAGTGCTACTCATAATTTCATAAATGAGGGATTGGTAAAAAAACAAGGTCTCAAAACCAAATTATTTTGAAGCGTTAAATGTTATGGTAATTAGAGGACTCACTATCTAATGCACTAGAAATATCTCTCTGTTAAAATTTAATTTAGGAGGATATGATATGAAGGATGATTTCCATGTTGTCAACACACACACACAAATATGTTTGTTGATATCTAGTGGTTGCACTCATTAGGAAAAATCACATAGGAATTCTAGACTATGGAACTAAAGTTGTATTCTAAAGGGAAGAAGTGATACTTCAAGGAATGACAAATAGAGCACTAAGGATTGTAAGTGTTGAAATAATGGAGAGGATATTTCATCATGGGCAAGAAATATTGATAGCTTAGTGTTTGATGACTGTAATATAAACCATCAAAGGTAAGAAAACATATCATGTGAATGCATATAATATTTTAGGCAAGCGAGGTAAGGTCTTTAGCAACATTCCTCCAAGGAGACCATTGAATAACCTGATCACTTTCTTGTGTAATTGATTATTTTCTAATAGTTGTGGTGTGGTTTTAGTCATGTGTTTTGTTATCAAATGGCCTAGCATAGCACAAGCCTCACATGAATTACTGTGACAACTACACTATTTAATATTTGAATTGCAATACTCAAAATGATGTAATAATAAGTATTGTGATTTAGCCTTTTTGGTTTGTTCTAGATGTTTGTTAGACTCTATAAAAATTATTGTAGAAATTATAGAAGGTTTGATAAAATTATTGTTATTATAAAGTTTAATCTTATTTAAGGTATTCTATGTGATTATTGGAACATGTGTGGTACTGGTGCATCTCTTGGATATAAATTGATGATATGTGTGTTACTATGATCATATGGGAGCTACTCTAGTGTGCCATAGACCATAATAGTGTCTAAGCATGTACTACAATCTATGAGAATGGTATTGGCACGATAACAAGAACCAATATTGGTAGATTCTCATGGATTAATTTCAAGAATGTGAGAGAAATAATGTATTTAAGCATGGAATGACCATGTATGAATGTAGAGAAAGTAATACATGTAAAAAAGAGGGAGATGTTTAGGAATAGATAAGGTATGGCTAGATATGTGGAAATGCATATAAATAGATATAAGTGGAGGATAGGGGAATGTGCCCAACTTCAAGATTGTGTCATTTTTAGTACGTAATTACATTAATACATTCTTTAAAAATGTATTAAAAACTAAATGGGGATTGGCATGGGTATACAAAATTCATGATTACAACTATCAATCTTACACTTTAAATGTTAGTAAATTCAAAAGTTTACGTTGATAATTGAGTTTTCTAGTATATTTAAAATTACAAAATTTAATCAAAATACAATAAAATTTGATGTTAATTTCCTCCTTTGTGGTTTAATAAAAACATTCTTATAGAAGAAATTTATGTTTATCTTGCGGCTTCCTATACTAGTGTGATTCTCGGTAATACACTTGCTTGCAAACTTAAGCATTTTTGGGGAAGCATTCCTCTATCTACCACCATTTTGACACTCTCTTTCACATATGGAAAACAAATTTATGCATCATATAGTGAGCATGGGAGAATCATAGCCAAATGTTTAAGCTACTTCATCTACTATAGTGTATTCCTTGACATTTTATTAGAAATGATAATAAAGGAGCCACAATAAACACTACACCAATCATTATTATTGCCTTCATACCAATTTCATCGTAGACAATGTTAAGACCAAGAGCAATGCTAGTCATATGTTACATATGAGAACAAAACTAGATGAAATATAGTTGATGTACATGTGTATTTATATATAACTAACCCACCTCTTATTTTCAATTGTCATGAGAGAGAATGCAATGTAAGTACCTAAGCTAAAGTAAATATGAAACATAAGCTCAAAGAACATGTGAATTTTATGTTTATAAAACACACACAAATTACTTTAGAGTGCATAAATGTTGAAATTGGAGATTTTTTTTATTACCAAATATTTTTATTTAAAAAAAATAAAAATAAATTATACTACAAAATTGATAGTTATAAATAAGGTCATGTGCGATTTAAATATAATTCGTGAGTCGGATTGGTTGAATAGGGCATGCCATGATACCACATATATGAGGTTGGTATAAAAATAAAAATATGTTATTTTCAACTATCAAATTTCCATATCACAAAAAAAAAAGGCATTATTAAGAAAGTTAATATAATAATAGTTTATTTACAAAAAAAATAGGGATGAGAATATATGAAAATGACTACAAATGAATGTGAAATGGATAGAGATAAGAATCATGTCATGATCTAGACTTAGGACAAGAGTGCACACTTGTCAACATGCAATTATATCAAGTCGTTTTATTTAAATGAGCCTAAAAATTAAATGGGAATTGACATAGGCACACAAATTTCACCATTACATATAGATAATGATTAGATCATGAGCCATACATAATACAAAATATTTCACTTGTGGATATGTTATTATATTAAATCATCTCTATCAAAATGGATACAAAATTAAATAGAAACTAACATAAGTAATACTAATTTCACCATTAATTTTTTTTACCCTAAATATTAAATAGGGTATATTTTAATTGCTTAACAAATTTTAGGATTCAATTGTGTGATAGTTTTTTGCATCAACGTTTCGGATTACACTTTGTGATCCATCAATTTTTACTCCTTATGCTCTCTTCTTCATTCTGATGATGGATCATAGAGTGTGATCCAAAATGTTGATGCAAAAAACTATCACACAATCAAATCCAAAAAATTGTTAAGCAATTATCAATATCGATTGTGGAAACTTATTATCATTAAGGATATATTTTGTTTACCTACACTTATGTGACGCTTTATTAAGATTCAACCAAGTAATTTTTGAGTTAATCAATTTCATTGATCCACAATTCATCACTGGTTGTTCATAAATACCCATCTCCCATATATATAAATAGTCCACTTAACATTTATTACATCTCAATGATACTCATTAATAAAATATAGAGACCTCCCAAAAAATCACTCTCCTTGTACTCTGTTTATATACTTAAATCATAAAATTTTCTCCAAAATTAAAACTATTCAACTACTATTATCAATATTTAAAAAAAATTGTAATGTGAACGTTTATTTGTTAAAAGCATAATGTTCCCCGGAGCCCATCATGCACTAAATAGCAGAAAGAGATTGACGGGCATGGGAATTGACTGCATGATGACGTGGCACGCGGTAATGTTCGAAAGGCCAATTAACCCATTTGCTTTTTCCTTCCAATAATATCTCGACTAGACTTTTAGATGGGTGGAAGTTGACGTGGCCTTTTCAAGTGGGCCCGATCTGTATTTCTTGTTGAGCTCACCTTGTCTCAATTATTTTTTAATTAAATTAGTTTGCAATTTATTTCAAATATATTTAGAACATCTAAATGTTTTAGTATAATTGGTTATATTTAAATAATGGGAATGTTGGTATGTTTTTTTATATCATTCATCGAAGTTTATTTTGTTTGGAAGTGCGATTGGTCTATATTTGACTCCTGAATAATTTTAGTGGATCAAATTTCTTACTTGTGACAATTTGATGTGGTCGATTGGATTTCTTACTTGTGACATTTAATGAAATGACAACTTTGATATAGATATATGCTCCCTTGTAATATTATAATCCAACATATACAAATAAAAAAGCATAATCCAATTTAAATAATGGGAATGTTGGTATGTTTTTTATGTCATTCATCAAGGTTCTTTTTTTTTGGAAGTGTGATTGGTAGATATATTTGACTCGTGAATAATTTTGGTGGATTAGATTTCTTACTTGTGACAATTTAATGTGGTGGATTGGATTTCTTACTTGTGACATTTAATGAAATGACAACTTTGATATAGATATATGCTCCCTCATAATATTATAATCCAATATATACAAATACAAATACGTAATCCATTTTTTTTTGTATATATAAAATAATTTATATTATCCATATACCATTATATCCCCTTGATTAAATATATCAATTGTTTTAATTAATTAAAATATTAATTATTTGTATTTTTAAATAAATTTTGTGCTCTCAAAAATTACAAGATAATTTATCTTTGATGTTTTATAATCTTACAAATTATTGTTTTTAATAATAAATAAATTAATTTATTGTAAATGTGAAGGTGATTTTCAAATAAATTTAATATTATTTAATTTATTTAATAATTTATTAAGAAAAATAATATTTTATATTAAAAGTTAGTAATTAACTTCTTGTTATAAAAAATTATATTTTTTAAATTAAATATTAAGAATTTATAAATTTATTGTAAATATAAAAATTTCAATAAAAGATAAAAGATTACATGTTCAAATTTCATTTCTCTCAAGTTTTTGATCTTTAAAGAAAGACATTTATATTCTCTAATTAAAGAAAAATAAAATAGTTGTATAATAACACAAAGTAAAGATAAATTTTTAGATTTGATTGTATAAGCATTTTTCTATCAATGTTTCCTATCATACTCTATCTGAAACTCACTTTTAGATAGAGTGATCCAAAAAGTTGATAGAAAAATGTTTAAGCAATCAAATCTAGAAACTTTGAAATTCAATAACATGGACTGTGAAAATTTAATGTCTTTGATAAAATAAAGACAACAATTTTTTTAAATATGTATTAACTAAAATAGTTCTATAGTAAAATAAAGACACTGATTTTTTAAATATGTAATAAAAAAAATTAATTCTATGTTTTTCAATCTTAAATACACCTATTTAAAAACATAATCCATCCTATATAAAAATTTAATATAAGGACTTCAAACATCTTTTAAATAAATGTATTTAAGATATCTATACTACTTAAAAGTTATCTTCAATAATATTGTCCTACAAAGTATCTACAAAATCACAATATAGAAAGTGACTTGAGGATAATATCATATTGTGAAAGTGCCAATCTTATAAGTTAAATTTGAGGATAATAACTATACTAAATAGTTAAAAATAACTTGAGGATAATATCATATTGTAATGTGTCAATCTTATAAGCTAAATTTGAGGACAATAACTATACTACTTAATAGTTAAAAGTGACTTGAGGATAATATTATATTGTGAATGTGCCAATCTTATAAGCTAAATTTGAGGATAATAACTATACTACTTAATAGCTAAAAGCGACTTGAGGATAATATCATATTGTGAATGTGCCAATCTTATAATCTAAACTTGAGGATAATATGTATGCTTAATAGTTATCTTCAGTAATATTGTTCTCTAAAGTATCTACAAAATAACGATATACAAAGTGAGTTGAGAATAATATTATATTGTGAATGTGCCAATCTTATAATTTAAATTGAATAATATTATATTGTGAATGTGCCAATCTTCTAATCTAAATTTGACAATTGACCTCACTTATCAAATAATTTGTTGATAATTATTTATTAAAAAATTAAATAATAATATAAAAAACTTACAATTTACTCAAAACTTCCCACTTTGTATAATAATATCTTCCTAAAATTTCATTATATTTTACAATAAAATACTATAAAAATAATTAAATAAAGCTGTATAACAATAAAATATCAAATTTACTCTTCAAGTACCAATGGAAAAAAAATGAATTCCACTAATTTTCGTCGCGATACAAATGAATATCATATCTACTAATCTGAGTGACAAGTAATGTGAGAATTGTGAGACTGTAATCCAAAGTGAAGAGATATTAGTGGAAACAAGACATGGACCTCACAAAAAACTTATTTTGGAAACCAAACAAAAAAAAATCCTTGCGTGAATGAGGCAAAAGATATTTGCGATCCCAAAAGATTTAAAAGAAACTGTACTATATAAACGATACAAATGTTGGGGTCCATAACAGAGAAGCCATTGGCAGAGCATGGGAATGGAGGCAATTTTCCCCTGCTCCGCAAAATCTTGCTTTTATAAGGCCCCTAAATTCTCTCCACCCCCTTCTCATCCACGGCGCCTGGTTATATGCAATGTCCAAACAGAAGCAAAGCCCCCTGCCAATGCGTCAACAGACAAACCCACTGCCACGAACAGAGCTTCAGCTTATGCAGAGGACGAGACGCCATTAAAGCCTCTGAATGTGCAGTCGTTTGCAAGAGTAAACTCTTCAGAGCTGCCATCTTCACGGCCTTTAACTGCCGTTGTATGTAACGCTGTAGATGA
The DNA here is from genome assembly GCA_007115665.2 of Sequoiadendron giganteum. NCBI lineage: Eukaryota > Viridiplantae > Streptophyta > Pinopsida > Cupressales > Cupressaceae > Sequoiadendron > Sequoiadendron giganteum. The sequence continues at coordinate 29,927,969 of CM021110.1, forward strand.
TTTCATCAATAATTTTATTGATAAGCCGCTAAGGCCGTCGGTGGATCCGCGGTTGGTGTTGGCCGGAAACTTTGCCCCCGTAAAGGAAACTGCACCGACAGAGTGTGTGAATGTGCAAGGAGCTCTTCCACCATGTCTGGACGGGGTATACATACGCAACGGCCCGAATCCCAGATACGTTCCCCGGAGCGGCCATCATCTGTTCGACGGGGACGGAATGTTGCACGCCCTTAGGATAAAGGGTGGGCGGGCCACTTTCTGCAGCCGCTTCGTCCGCACGTATAAATATGTTCAGGAAGACATGGCGGGGGGTCCGGTGTTGCCCAACGTCTTCTCAGGCTTCTACAGCTTTGCGGGCGTGGCGAGGGGTGCGCTTGTCGCCGCCAGGGTCGCTCTGGGGCTCTTTAATCCTTTTAACGGCGGCGGGCTGGCCAATACCAGTCTCTTGCACTTCGACAACAAGTTAATGGCGCTGGGCGAGTCTGATCTGCCGTATGTGGTCAAAGTGACGGATGGCGGAGACGTTGAGACCATGGGGCGTTACGATTTTGAGGGGAAACTGTTCATGGGGATGACGGCGCACCCTAAGGTCGATCCCGAGACTGGTGAACTGTTTGCCTTTCGCTACGGTGCTGTGCCGCCGTTTCTTAACTATTTCAGAGTGGCGCCCAGCGGGGAGAAGGAGCCCGACGTCGCAATCCTGTCCATGCTGCAGCCTTCGTTCATCCACGACTTCGCCATCACGGGCAAGTACGCCATCTTTCCCGACACGCAGATCGTGGTGAAACCGCTGGACATGATCCTTGGCGAGGGGTCGCCCATCGGCTGCGACACTGGAAAAGTTCCCCGCTTGGGGGTCCTGCCGCGCTACGCAACTAACGACTCGGAAATGAAGTGGGTGGAAGTTCCGGGGCTCAATTTCATCCATTCGCTCAACGCGTGGGACGAGGGCGACGACATCGTGCTCATTGCCGCGAATTCGTACCCGGTGGAGCACATCCTGGAGAGAACCCATCTGGTGCATTCCACGGTGGAGAAAGTGCGCATAAATTTAAGCACGGGCATCGTTACCAGGACGCCTCTGTCTTCCAAATGCCTCGAGTTTGGCGTGGTGAACGGCCGGTTCCTCACCAAGAAGAATCGATACGCTTACATGTCTATCGGTGCGCCGCTGCCAAAGATATCCGGCATTGTGAAGCTCGATTTCGATAAGGAGGAAACGGGCGATGTCAAGGAGTGTGTTGTGGCGTCGAGGCTCTATGGCCCCAACTGCTTTGGCAGCGAACCCTTCTTTGTTCCGCGGACTTCCGACCTCGACGCCGAGGAGGACGACGGCTATGTGGTAGCGTATACGCACAATGAAAGCACCGGAGAGTCGCGCTTCGTTGTTATGGACGCGCGCTCTCCAACGCTGGAGATCGTTGCCTCTGTCGAGCTCCCTGTCAGAGTTCCTTACGGCTTTCATGGCCTCTTCGTCAGCGATGAGCAGCTCTCCTCCACTCGTTTCTGATTCGACTTCTCCTTTTCGTTCCCTTTATTTTCCAATGTATATACTTTCGTTATACTCATCTTTTAACGTTGTAAAATTGTAAATCTAATTTTCAGTTGGAAAATCATTCTGAGTTTTCTTTACTTCTGCTTACCTAAAACGTTGTAATAATTTCATTTTGATTTTTCATGAAGTCGATTCCCCACGCTCCACATCTGTGGCTCTAAATCGCTATTTGAGAATATGGCATTATTTATATAGGAAGAAGATAAGAAATAATGATATTAAGTTTTCATAAAATTATTGTTTAGTATTATTTAAAGATTCGATTGTGTTAAATCTTTTCTGTATCAGCGTTTCAGATCATCCTCTTGGTCCGTCATCAAAATGGTAGGGAACAAGAGGAGAAAAAAAATAATAGAATTGTTTCACAATTTTTCTTCTACTCTTGCTCTTTACCATTCTAATGATGAGGTCCGAAACATTGATGCAAAATAATTCAACACAATCGAATCCAAAAACAAAGATTACTTTATTTCCAAATTGAAGTTTACTTTAGAGATTTATTTTTTCTAATATGATTTTTCAAATAAAATATTAAATGGTCCTTGCTCTTAATATATTGACTAGCATTGGAATTGATTGCACAATGAAGTGGAACTCGATGGCCTTTGGAAGGCCAATAAAAATCCATTTCTATGTATATGAATTAAGTAGTTTGTATGCAATCATGTCTTCATCTTTTCTCACAAGTGCCTTGCTTTTCTATGGTTGGCAATTAAAGTTATCTTTATAAGGGGGTCCACGTTTCTTCTTTGTCCTTTATGCTACAAGTGATCTACATTAATAGCATGGTACAAAATAAAGTAATGATCATTTATATTATAATATATATTTTTATAAATAAAATAATTTAAGTAAATAAAAATATATAAATAAATAAAATAGTTTTTAAGTAAATAAAATAATTTGAGATTATGTTTTTTTAGTGTTTTAAGATAAATATATTTAAGATATTTATTTTAATAATTAAATTAATTTAAAATTTATTAATTCATATATTTTTATGTAAGTATTCATGTTTGATAAAGTATTCATGTTTGATAAATTATTTCACATCTATTTTTTTTCATTATATTTGTTGTTGGTCATTTGATTTTTATGTGAGAGACATTTTACAATAGTGATAGCAAGTCTTATGTCGTGATTGTGTACATAAAACACCTAATTTAAATTTTATAGTCATTTACACATCAACTAATTAATGTTTAATAATAAACATAATACTAGTGATATATTAAATAAGAAAAACAAATAAAAAAGTAACAAAAATAATAAATTATAAGTAAAATAAAATGTATTGAAATATCTCGTAGTGTTTTTAGATAGGTGTATTTAAGAAATCTATTTAGATTTCAATTAAATTAGTTTACAACTTATTAGTTGATAAACTTCTTATGTAAGTGTTCATGCCCAATAAACTATTTCACATCAAACTTTTTTCATTATATTTTTTGCTAGTCATTTGATTTTCATGTGAAGAGACATTTTATAGTGGTGACAACAAGTTTCATGTTGTGTACATAAAACCCCTAACTTAAATTTTACAACCATTTACATGTCAACTAATTATTTATTAATAAACATAATATTAATAATGCATTATTAAATAAGAAAAGAATCTTCTTATTGTGGGGCCAATTCTAATGGGATGGCCTTGGAAAAGAATCTTCTTAGAATGGGATATTATTGGCCAACTATGGAACATGATTCTTGTGACTTTGTCAAAAAATGTGTACCATGTTAGCAACATGTAGACCTAATTCATGCTCTCACGTAAGACCTGCACCCTATCACTGTGTCATGGCCTTTTTCACAGTGGGGTCTCCACTTGATCAACAAGATCTATCCTCCATCATCTGATGGTCATACCTTCATAATCAATGTCACCAAATATTTCACCAAATGGGTGAAGCAATTCCACTTTCCCAAATCACTAGCATCCAAATATCCAAATTCATCCTTTACCATATTCTCTACAGATATGGTATCCCCTCCACCATCATTACCAACAATGGAAAACCTTTCAAAAACCAATCTATATGACACCTATGTGAAACATATCACATCCAACATCATTGATCCACACCCTATTACCCTCAAGGTAATGGAAATTTTGAGGCTACCAAAGAAACTCTAATTAAAATCCTCAAGAAGGTTGTCAATAATACTAGTCGCAATTGGCACCTCCACATTAATCCTACCCTTTGGGCATACTGAACATCCATCTGCACCCCTACCAGTGCAACCCCATATTCCCTTGCCTATGGTTTCGACGCCATCTTACCGATAGAAGTCGAGATCCCATCACTCTGCATCTCCTTGAAGAATCTGGTAAATGATGAAGAATCTTGTGTTGCACATTTGTGTCAATTTGAGCTCCTAGACGAGAAGTGTCTTAAGGCTTACAATCATCTTCAGGCTTATCAACATTGGCTTAGGAGGAACTCTAATAAAAAAATTCATCCTTGTCAGTTTCAAGTTAGTGATCTAGTCCTCAAATAAAATCAATGCACCCAACAGGATCGAGAGAAGAAAGGAGAGTTTGAAGCTAAATGGTTGGGTCCATATGTCATTACTACAAAGTATGATTTTGGGGCATATCACCTTACTATACCTGAGGGAGAACCCTTGGAGGAACCCATAAAAATCATGCATCTAAAATGGTTCTACACCTAAGTCAATTGGTTTACCCCATTTAGAAAATACCCAAAAAAAGTAAAAAATCCAAAAAAATACCAAAAAAAATTAAAAAATCTAGAAAAATACCAAAAAAAAAGTAAAAAATCTAGAAAATACCAAAGAAAATTCAAAAAATCCAAAAATAGTAGAGAAATAAATCTTCCTATGGTGAGAACCACCCTTTGGTGGTGCCTTGGATAAGTACAATTGGTGAAAACCTGACAACAGACACCATTCGTAGAGGGATTAATCATTATCTACCTTGCATATCGCTTTCCTACATGCTTGTGTCTCTATCATCCGATCTACATATCCTATCCTAGCATCCTATCACATCTATCTTCTATTGACATCCTATCCTCCACCGCTTGGTATGTTCTGATTGAGCATTAGATGATTTAGATTTTCTATCCTTAATCCTGAGATTTTCATCGCTTGTATATTGGTTTCATCTCCTAAGTCTCGCATCCCCATCTAGGATCCTTCATCATGTCGTTTATGATTAGGTATCATGTCATCTTCGACCCTTTTTTGTCGAACTACATTGCCTCTGCACTTTCACATAGGAAAGGCCATCTTTGATGAGCCCTCAAGGCTTAGTCTTTCCTATTGTGTCAGTCCCCACCATTCCTCTATCTAGTCCTATCTTTTTTCTTTCCATCTAAGTCTCCATCGTCCTCTTTCCGCTTTATCCATCATCGATCATCGATCTTTTTATTGAACTATGAGGTATGTGCACTTTCACGTAGGCTTGGGGCTAATCATTTGATCAGCCCCTGAGAGCCTAGCTCTGTCCTTAGAGTGTGTCTTGGCTTTGTGTCATGTCGTCAAGTGTGTCCCTATTCAGTTGGTTCTTAATAACAGAATCCATTGGTACCACAAGGTTCAATTTGTTTTAAGTATCCCAAGTCATGTCGATCAACTAATCTACCCCCATCCATTGTCTTAATAGGATGTATCCTTCCTTAAATTAGACCGCATCAAACCCATCCACCTATTGGTCATATGGAAAAGGATATTTGAAGTTCATTTTGATCTTTTTGTGTTTTTGGCTTCTTATTTATCATTTGAGCTTCCTATTATACCTCGTCAGAGTCACCATGATCTATCATATCATGGTGTGCTTTGACTGGTAAACATAGGGACATATCTTTATTTTCTACATGATCTTGTCTTCCTGGTTGTCCCACGTAGTACCCACTAAGATCCCTATGGTCTTATGTTACACTAGGGCATCCTTGGTGTTTGTGTTTATTCCAGCATCAAGCCCTGCCAAAGCCCTTGGTACTTTGGGGTGTTGGGATAGCCTTCTTATTTTCTGTGTCAGTCCTGTGCATTCAACACTTATCGGCCTTGGTTCCGCATACCCTAGCATATCATGTCCTATGCTATAGTAAAATTTAGTGATCCTAATATGATAGAATGGCATTAGATTTGAATTTCATTCATTCTCCCATTGCATTGCACTTACCCCAATCCATTTTCCCTAGCCTATGGTTATTTATTTTTGGTTTTACAAATGTTATCCTCCACCTAGTCTTCCTATCGGTGTCCCTACAATTTTGATAGGTGCACTACATCACCCATAATTATTCATTTCACTTTGCATGTCCATTATCATTATTTGTTTCATAATCATTTCATTAGGTTGCATTAACAATTTTGTTATCTTTCATAGTCATTTCATTATCCATTGCATTTATCCATTCCATTACATTATCTATTTCATTATCATTCCAGTAGGTTTCATTATCATATCCTTTTACATCGTCAATATCATATCATTTTAAGGTGTTTAGATTAATATAGACTTGTTATTCTAAGCATCTTAATTCATTGCATTTGCATTTCCATTATTATTCTAAGTTGTTTAGATTTTTTTTTCTAAGCATCTTAATGTGTTTCTATTCCATTTCATTTTAAGTTGTTTAGATTAATCTAGATTTGTTAAATTCTAAGCATCTTAATCATTAGATTCATTTCATTCAATTCATTGCATTACATTACATCCATATAGTCCATCCATGACATTATACATATTTATATTTCATCCATTATGCATATCATAATCCATATTTATGTCATAACATGCATTCATAATTAAACATTGCAATGCCATCCACGAACATCCACATCATACATAAACATATGTCATAATCACATATGCATGCATTTACCATCATCATCATCATCATCATCATCATCATCATCATCATCATCACACACATCCATCATAATCATAATCATACATATATGCATAACGAATATCAAAGCATCACATACAAATCATACATAGAGCATCATATAATCTGCCATATCATATATATCAAAATATAATGTCCATCACAAAGTCCATATTGAAAGTGTGTAATGTCTATCACAACATCCATAATGTCCACAATAAATTCCGTCATAAAGTCCATAAGTCACAATTCATGTAAGGTCCATCAAATAATACATATAGGTACAAAGAATCATAATATACAAATGAATATGGGTACACCTGACACATCATGTGTCCTACATCTGGAAGAATAAACAAATCTGTATCAAATAATATGAATCTCATCTTTGCATCTATATAAATTGCCTGTTGGGGCATCTATCAAACTGGGACCCTGTATCTGTCCCCTATCCCCCTAATCGCTACTGCCTACATCAGATCTTTGAGGTGAGTTTGGCCCATGTCCTCTGTCGTGTGGGGGTGTCTCCCTGTAATCACTATAGCCTTGGGGCTGTTTGGGTCCTGATCAGGATGGTACAGGCCTCTATGGAACTGCCCATACATATGGGGGGACCCTCTGTACTAGATCAGGCACAACCATATAATATGCACCCATCCAATATACGACCTCCATCATCACATCATCCAGCTCGACTGCCTATACTCATGCCTGATCTCTCTAGTCTGTATCTATCCCACTATTATTGGATCCCCCTCCTCTCTAGCTCTTAGGAATCTTGTGCCGATATCATCGATGTTACCTGCCCCTCTACATGATTTTCTCACCTCATCATGTCATCCCTATCTCTTTGTATGGCCTTTAATAAGCCCTGTAACATCTCTACGTGTCCTCCTGCTTGCTCTGCCAACCCCACTTCCTTGTCTCTAATAGGCCTTGCACTCGCTCTACCTCCCATCACAACCACTTTACCTCCATTGTTTCTCCATCATCAACCTATGACAGTGCACCCTGTAATCCCTACAATTTATCTACCTCAGTTTTCAGTCGCTCCCTCTTTGCCTCTGTCTACCTTAGTCGATGTTGTAAGATGCAGAAATAGGCCTATGCGCCTGCTAATCTCACGACATGATACTCTGTAGGTGGTGGATAGTATAAAACCATCACTCTCTCCACTACCTCTGACACGTCTACCTCCATCTCCACTCTCCCCTGCTCCTAAATTGCCTGCTCCTCCCCCTATCCATCCAAACTCCTCCTCCTCTAGGGCCTCACATCCCCCTCCTTATCATTGAACCCCACTATTGGCTCAATGGGTTGCACTAGAATGATCCTCATAGGGCATATCCCTTGACACCATGCCATGTACCTATCTCTCACTCCCACATCATCCGGACCTCCTCTCCATCCCCATCACCTCTGCCAACTGCTCCCACTCATGTTGAGAAAAATATGAAGGTATGGTCTGCCCCCATCCCCTCTCCCACATAATGTGTCGAAACCTCTCCTCCCCTGTCGAGATGTCCTATCGGGTCCCAAACTGTCTAATGACCCAATTAGGTTTGTGTAGCTCAATAATAAAGGGATCCCTCCTGATCAAATAACAATGTGAAAACATATAACCTCTGTACAGTGTCCTCTGGTCTCCATGACTGGAATCACCGATCTATATATGGTCGCCATACAATCTGATCATTTGTAAGGTCATCCAAAATTCGATGTCAGTACTCCAGGCTCGATACCTTCCTATAATGAAACATCCATCCATATTCCCCCCATACCAATATGCAACCGAGAGGGAGTCATCTCTCTCCCTTAATTTCAAGATATCTAGTCGAATGATCCAAATGTGTTACCATGCCCATACTTATAAAAGGGTGACATGGGTGATGCTGACAGTGCCCTGGTAGCACACTATGAGCATATCCCTGTACAACTATGCCAGTATGCAGGCCCCCATGTGAACACACTATCCCACCACTCTACAATGTGTCGAAAAATCTCAATCATCTTGAGGCTAAATAATCTCCCACTCTTGTTTGGGAGGAGGATCCCACTAATCAAACCACACAAAAATAATGGTAGTGGTGGCACATCTCCAATGCAGGCATCTATGTCCAACTCCTTCCTTCGGTAGGGAAGGTCTGTGGTACCAAACACAACTCGTAAGCTCCTCTCCAATGACTAAATCACCCCCCCGCTCACTAGGTGGCCCCTGATCGCTAGTCTCACAATCCTCCATACGTCCTCCAAGGTCACTGTCATCTCCCTAGTCGGGAGATGGAAAGTGCAAGTCTCCAAGCTCCATCTCTCAATCAATGTTGTCAACAATGATCGATGGGCCCTGATTGTGGGGTATCCTAACATATGCAGTAGTCCCACCTGTGCTAATGCCTCATGATCCACCAATCTCATAGCCTCCTGAGTCATCTCCAACATGACTGAGCACCTCTCTCTCATCCGTAGGGTCTCTATGCCCTACATCCATACAAACCACCTATCAAATTCTTCCTGTCATTTTTATTCTAGTCTTTCTTTTCTTTTCTACCCATGTTTTGCGAATTTTCCTTTGTAGAGTGTGAATTCCCCCCTTTCCTCCCTTTAGCGCATTTTCCCATTGGCTTAGCGCATTTTCTCCTGTGTCATCTTATTGGCGACTTCACCTATTTTGTTGGTGAGATCGCCCGTTCCTCACCCTATGAGAAATTATTCCCTTTTATCCCAAGTGGTGAAATTGTATTCGCCTTTGTATACACTCACCCCCATTGGGCGAAATTGCATTCACCCCCTTACCTATTAGGTGAATACGCATTCACCTATGTCCACCCCTTTTCCCAATGGGCGAAGTCACTTTCGCCCCTGTACCTCAGTCCCTCCATTGGGAAATTTCACCCTCGCCCTTTTCCCCCTAGGGGCAATTTTTAAATCTCCCCTCTAGTTGCGCTTTTACCTTGCAGTGGCAAGCTCGCCCTTTCCCCTCAAGGGGCGATTTCATAATCACCCCTCTGGTAGCATTTTTTCCCCTATGAAGGCATGCTCGTCCATCCCCTAAAAGGGGTGATTTTGTAACCACCCCTCTCTTCACGTATTCGCCTCTATGGATGCGCACTCGCCTGTTCCCCACTACCATTCACCCATTCATTGGAGGAGTGAATGCGTTTAATCAGAAGGGAAAATCCACCCTCCTATGGCACATTTGTTTCTTTCCTAATCTACCCAACCTATCTCAAAAATCATAATAAATAAAACATGTGCAAAAATTGAAATTCAAATGACAAGCTCGAGTGTCAGAGCCTACCTATTGAGGGACAACTAAGAAGTGGTAGAACTCTCACACGATGTCTACTTGGTGGATAGTGTCGTCCTCTAACATCTTACTCGATCGTTCAATCAACTATCTCGCTCTATTGCTCAATCACTCTTTGCCACATGTGCACAATGAAAGTATGGTGGAAAGTAAATTTTCTAATTTACTATTTATAATTACCTTTTGACCCTAACTAGTCTTACTAATTTTGGTCATTTTTACTCTTTCTTTTAACCTATTTAATTCTTTTGACCTAATTCTTCTTCGGGCCGTCATTTGCACCTTGTTTGTCTATTTTCTTCCATTCAAAATCCATTCTTCATGGTTTTTCATCCTCTATCGTGTGGTACCTTCCATTTCTTCATATCAAGAAGTATCTTAGGCCCCCTTTTCTTCCCCATCCACCCTCTTGAGGGGGCATACCTCACCATATTTCTACATTCCTCCTCTTTATCCATTTCCCTATGATATTAGGGCATCTACCAGTTCTGCATTTATCCTCCTTATCCATTTCCCTATGATATCAAGGCATCTACCAAAGTTCTCTCCTTCTATTGAGTTATTTGCACTTTATTTTTCTTTGAAACACCGTTATTCTAACTATATTTCAAAGAGGGCCAAAATGTAGACACTTGAATTTGACCACCCCATATGGTCAAATTTGCTCTTATATTCTTCTATCCCGTGCCCATAAGCCGTATTAATCAAATAATTTATTAATTGATTAATATTTCATCATATTCCTAATGTCCCCTAAGGTTCTTAATTAATTAATTAAATACCTTACCCTCTTCCTCTCTAAATTAAATAAATAGGTCCAATTTATTTAATTTATTCACCTTTCCCAAATGAATTAAAATCAATTTTTAATTCATCCATTTTCTCTCTCCTTGTCCCATCCTCCAACATTTCCCCTAATCCTAATTAGCCCACTTAATCCTTAATTAAGGTGTGCACATTCCTAATCATGATTAGGGTCACATCCTCCATAAAATTTAAGTGGCTCACTAATCAAGATTAGCTCACCTAATCCCTCATTTGCACAACCTAAATCAATGATTAGACCTAACCTAATCCTCATGCCATTTATGGAATCCACCCTTGGTCAACCTTATTAATGAATTTCTCCTTATGGAGAAGTCATCCCACATGGCTTTTGGAATTTTAAATTCCAATTTATTCCCCCTATGCATTTTGAGGAATATTTAATTCCTCACATCCCCCTATAAGGAATTTTTTATTCCTTTTTCAATCCCCATGAGGATTTTTGAGGAATTTTTAATTCCTCTCTTGTCCTCTCATTGTACAAGTGGAAAAGTGACTCCTTTATGAGGAGATCTTGCCCATTCCCAAGGTACTTACAAGTACCTCCACCTCACCTCCTCCTCATTGCCATCTCATCCCATCCTTTCCACCTAGGCTTCCACATGTCTTCATGAGATGAGTTGAGATGTCTCAACATATCTCAACCATTGATCTCTTGCCCTAGGTTCAATCTCATCCCTCCATGTTCTTTTGGAGGCTTTTCCCTAAAAGGAATGAAAATTGCTTCATTCCATCATCACACACTTAGCAAATTTGAACACTCACTTAGCCTTCTTGTGACCTCCATTGTTTCAGCCACTTCAATCTTTCATATTACATCCGGTCATACATACATTGCCTCCATTGCACTCCCCGTTGCATTCCCCATAGATTAAGCATCATTTTGAGCTATTCTATCAAGCAAGGAGCACACATCTTCAACTAAATCAAGGGCCAACCAAGAGAACAACTTAAGCAAGGTAACATTTGTGTCTTTATTGTTCATTTTGTTTGAATTAAGTTGGGCCAATCTTGAGTGTAGGTTTGTGATCTTCTTTCTTGCATTTCATTTGTTTGTTTTGCATTTTTAAGTTAGGATTTCCCTTGCACCACACCACCATCAACAACAAACACACCATCTTCGATTCTCAACACTCTGCTAAATACCAAATCATTATCTCTTTCTTTCTCCCCCTTACATCATATTCTCCTTTTCCACATTACTATCCTTCATCTTCTTTCATTATTTTCCCAGTTACACTATTCTCCACCTTTCTTAACTGAACATTTTTCACATTGCTCTCTCTCCTCCTTAGATCTTTTTCACATTACTCTCTTTGGACCCCTTTGATCTTTTTCATATTTCTCTCTCTCCCCCTTTAAGATCAATGGCAAAGGACAAAGTATTTTCATCACTGACTTCTAGTTTAAACATTGAGGATGATAAGAGAGACTTGTGGTTTATGGTGATGGACACATGACCTTCTACTAGAGATCATGGTCTTTGTTGACCTCGCCACCAAAGTTCCAGATGATTTTAACTGTCTTTTGTTAGCCACAAAAATCTCACTACCACTCATGTCTAATCAAAGCTATGCATGTTATCCTTTATAGTGATACGATTGATTTCAAATCACTTCAATGCTAAGTATCTATGCATCCCTTTGAATTTCCTATTGGTTCATCCATTGCACCCTTAAAGGTGCAAGTGGTGATTTTAAATATATATGGCATATGGAAGGGTTGTAGTTTAATTGGTGAGGATGAATGTATATCCTTTTGATTATTTCATTCACGAATGTTCAATTTCTTTGGAGGGTTGATTGGATCATGTTTGATCCCTAACATTACTTTGATGTATTGGATCCCCCTGCCCCTACTTGCGACAAGTTAATGAAATATGACTTCTAATTTAAATAAATACTCGTACAATATTATAATCTATGATATAAAACAAAAAAATACATTTAATACAAATATTTCCATATATTTATATAGAATGAATTACATTATCCATATGCCACTATTTTCCCCTTAACTAAATACATAAATTATTTTAAATTATTTAAGTTATTCATTATTTATATATATTTAAAACTGAAAGCAATCATAAAAAATAATTATATACTTCTTTAATTAAATATTAAGAATTTATAATTTTATTTTTTTAAATTTAATAAAAGACCAAAAATTACCTACCAAACTCCATTTATCTCAAATTTCTTATTTTAAAAAATATATATTTAATACTTACCCCTAATAATGTTGTCTTGTAAAGATTTCACATCACATGGTATAGAACCTGAGTTTAAGATATTATTGCATTGTGAGTGTACACCCTTAAAATTTAAATTTGATGGATGAGTGTTTATCTACCAATTTTTTTTCAATTATTTATTTAAATATTAATACATATTTTATTTACACTCATCTTCGAATACCAACAAAAATACAGAATTTTGTTTTGTCACAATACAAATTAATATCCTATCCACTCATCCGAGTAATAAATAATATGAGATTGAAGGAAGAGAATTGTGCGACTGTAATCCAAAGTTGAGAGATACTGGTCGAAACGAGACATGGTCCTCACAAAACCATGCAAAGGATATTTCTGTTCCCGAGAGTTTTAAAAGACACTGTACTACAAATGTTGTAGTCCATAACAAACAAGCAGTTAGCAGAGAGAATGGGAATGGAAGTCATTTTCCCTTGTTCCACAAAATCTTGCTTTTATAATGCCCCTAAATTCTCTCTGCGCCCTTTTCATACGCGGCGCCTGCTTGTATGCAACGTGCAAACAGAAGCAAAACCCCCTGCCACAGACAAACCCACTGCCACGAATAGAGCTTCTCCTTATGCAGAGGATGAGACGCCATTAAAGCCTTTGAATGTTCAGTCGTTTTCGACCTTAAACTCTGCAGAGCTTCCATCATCACGGCCTTTAGTTGCTGTTGTATGTAGCGCAGTAGATGACTTCATCAATAATTTTATTGATAAGCCGCTGAGGCCGTCGGTGGACCCGCGGTTTGTGTTGGCCGGAAACTTTGCCCCAGTCAAGGAAACCGCACCAACAGAATGTGGGAATGTGCGAGGAACTCTTCCACCATGTCTGGACGGGGTATACATACGCAACGGCCCAAATCCCAGATACGTTCCCCGGAGCGGCCATCATCTTTTCGATGGGGATGGAATGTTGCACGCCCTTCGGATAAAGGGCGGGCGGGCCACTTTCTGCAGCCGCTTCGTCCGCACTTATAAATATGTTCAGGAAGACATGGCGGGGGGTCCGGTGATGCCCAACGTCTTCTCAGGCTTCTACAGCTTTGCGGGGGTGGCGAGGGGCGCGCTAATCGCTACCAGAGTCGCTTTGGGACTGTTTAATCCCTTCAACGGTGGGGGGCTGGCCAATACCAGTCTCTTGCAGTTCGACAACAAGTTAATGGCGCTGGGCGAGTCCGATCTCCCGTATGTGGTCAGAGTGACGGACGGCGGGGACGTGGAAACCGTGGGGCGTTATGATTTTGATGGAAAGCTGTTCATGGGGATGACGGCGCATCCTAAGCTCGATCCCGTGACTGGAGAACTGTTTGCGTTCCGCTACGGTCCAGTGCCACCATTTCTTAATTATTTCAGAGTGGCGCCCAGCGGGGAGAAGGAGCCCGACGTCGGAATCCTGTCCATGCTGCAGCCTTCTTTTATCCACGACTTCGCCATCACGGGCAAGTACGCCATTTTTCCCGACACACAGATCGTGGTGAAGCCATTGGACATGATCCTTGGCGAGGGGTCGCCCATCGGCTGCGACACTGGAAAAGTTCCCCGGCTGGGAATCCTACCGCGCTACGCGACCAACGACTCGGAGATGAAGTGGGTGGAAGTGCCGGGGCTCAATTTCTTCCATTCGCTCAACGCGTGGGACGAGGGCGACGACGTCGTGCTCATTGCCGCGAATTCGTACCCGGTGCAGCACATCCTGGAGAGGACTCATCTGGTGCATTCCACGGTGGAGAAAGTGCGCATAAATTTAAGCACGGGCGTCGTTACGAGGACGCCTCTGTCTTCCAAATGCCTCGAGTTTGGCGTGGTGAACGGTCGCTTCCTCACCAAGAAGAATCGATACGCTTACATGTCTATCGGCTCGCCGCTGCCAAAGATATGCGGGATTGTGAAGCTCGATTTCGATAAGGAGGAGACGGGCGATGGCAAGGAGTGCGTTGTGGCGTCGAGGCTCTATGGCCCCAACTGCTTTGGCAGCGAACCCTTCTTTGTTCCGCGGACTTCCGACCTCGACGCCGAGGAGGACGACGGCTATGTGGTGGCGTATACGCACAATGAAAGCACTGGAGAATCGCGCTTCGTGGTTATGGACGCGCGTTCTCCAACGCTGGAGATCGTTGCTTCTGTCGACCTCCCTGGCAGAGTTCCTTATGGCTTCCATGGCCTCTTCGTCAGCGACAAGGAGCTCTCCTCCACTCGCTTCTGATTAATCTTCCCCCTTGGGGCCTTGAATTTCCGATGTATATACTTCGATTGTACTTATAGTTTACATTGTAGGTAGTCTAATTTTCAGTTCGAAAATCGTCTCCGCATTAGTTTTCTGTCCTGAAAACGTTGTAATAATTTAATTTTGATTTTGATTTCCTCAGGGTGTTCAATGTGTATATAAGCCCTGAGTCCTGTCTGTGCATATTAATTAGCATCCCATCCATGGCGCCATGTATCCCTACTTTCAGGGAACCATGCAAATGGCTGAGTACATGTGGGACCGTCCGTACTATCCATTCTGTCATTAATTTAACCATAGGTAAAGGTTAATCCTCAGATAGGCGCAAGACTAGTAATCCAACAAAAGAAAAAAAGTCTCCATGGGTAGCAGAGTTGGTTTGGGGAGTGGGTTTGCTCCCCATTGGTCTCAGGTTCAACTCTGCCCCTGGGTTTAAGAAGTGGGATTTCTTGTGGGTGGCGGATCTCACCTGCAGAGGACTAGTCTCGCCCCAGCTCTCCCCATGTACCCAAGATATGGGCCCTAGGCTGGACCGTGGGATTGGAAAAAAAAAAAAAATAGACGGGAAAAAAAGAACATTATAATTGAATTCTATGATAAAAATGTTATTATACAACCATCAAATTTAAGTCTTAGTGACAAAATGATCGGGTTTGAAGTATGAAATAATATAGTTTATTTTACTTTCAATTTGAATTTGAATTTAAAGATTTTTTTTTTTCGATGTAGATAAATTGTCAAGTGGTCTCTGGTTTGTTAGTAAAGTTCAGTGACTTACAAAGATCTATTAAACGTCAAATCATCTCTAATACTCTAAAATAATGAGACTAAAATTGTACTTCAAACAACTTTAATATAAAGAATATACTCAATCCTTGATTCTTAATTAAAAACACAATTATTTATACAATTTTAATTCCTACTTCTAACACAATTATTTATACAATTTTAATTCCTACTTCTAAAACCTCTTTAAACACTTTTCCCATCTCTATCAAAAAATATAAATAAATCTCATTGACTAAACTAATCCTATTACTAAGACAATGTAATAAATGTAACATCTTATGTCAAATTTTTTTTTTTGAATTAAATTTGTTAAGAGGGTTTGTATTAAAAAATAATCTAGCAAAGTAATGTTATGCTATAGCTAGAAGTGGGAAAGTGATTACTTTTATCCAATTTTTGAAATATACAAAACACAAATTTATTTTAAAATTAAAACCACCACTTACACTTAATGAGATGCAGTGGTTATGTTGATCGAAACTTATATTTGTAAGTAATATTTAAAAAAATAAAAATGCAATCATTTAGTAGAAGATATATATATTTTTTATTATTTTTTAAAATAAGAGTATGTTACTAAAGAAATTAGTATTAGACATATTACTAATAGAAGAAATAAAGAATGTATGGCTCTACTTGTAGAGTAAGATGACCACTATGAACAACAAACCCCCTATTACCAAATACTACGGAAGCATTTTGATATTGTATGAAAGTTTCTATTTCCATTTACTACAAGTGCACATTGGTATAAATAGTTGAGCCTAATTAGGTAGAGAATTACCTAAAGTGGCTCAAATTTCTTTTTGGCATATTATAAGTGACATTACATATTCACTCCAAGCTCTCTAGAATCAATTTGTGTTAGTGTATATATTGGACTTTATGCATACACTTGGCTTACTTAAGCCTAGTTAGACATCCCATCGACCCTTTCTCGGTGAGGTGTCAATGATGATAGGTGTCTTCAGAGGTGTTGACTCATTTTCGACACCCCTTCCTTCATTCGTGGTAGGAAACTCGCCACCACTCTACTTGTGAGGAGTCCTGTCTTCATTTTGTGGATGTTGGTTGCCTATCTCCTCCTATTTATGCACACCTTTGTTTACCTAATAGATTGGTGGAATGCATACATTTATTGTGTTAATTGTTCTTGATTTTTTGGTTTGTACATGGTATCAGAGCTAAATGAGGGAAATAACAGGTCGTCAAGGTGAATTCAAATACTTTCAATTCGTTTATTTTGATTTGACTGTGCATGATTAACAATCCATAGGCAATTTTTAGTCAATCTGCATGGCATTTGAAGGAGCCACGACTTGCCACTATCTTTGGCACTATTTCCATTATGCAAGTCCATTGGAGACCCTTAGGTAGCGAATCATCCTTGCAGGGATGATTCAACTATTCAAAGAAGCAAATTAACCCTAGGAGGGTGTGATTTGGGTGAGAAGGCCCTTTTTTACATTGCAAGCCATGAATTTGCTCCCTGAAGCTAGGGTGTCTGAGCTTTTCCAAAGTTTATCCCTTGGTCATATGAAATTTAAGCCCTTGGTTCTTTCAAACCCAAGGGGGCTTAAATTTGATCCATTTTTCCTCTCTTATTAGGAAATTTTGCACTAAAATTAATTTCAAGATTTTTTATATTGGGAAAAATTTCAAAGTGCCATAACTTTTGCTCAATAACTCAGATTTGAGTTTCATTTTTTGTAAAAGTGCATATTTTTCGCCACAAATCCAAAGAGTGCACTATCACACTCATTCTATAAAGTTTCATTTCATGCCTCTTTTGGGTTAGTTATAAGCACTCCTATAAAGTGCCAAATTGGGGGGTAAAAAAATCAAGGGGGATGTTGTGTGTGGTTCATTTTTACACTTCCTCAAAAATTTCTTGCGTGTGTTGTGTTTTTCCTTCGCTTCTACACACATTTATAAGTTCTTCATTTTCACATTTCTACAAGCACCTATCTAAGCCTAGCAACATGGAGTCTAATGTAACTATACTACCCCTAACACCTTTCAATTATCATGATTGGAATATGAAAGTAATTCTTGTTCTTAAGAACAAAGGTTTATATAAGGTAACCACAGGAACAAAGAAAGAACCTACAACAGCTAAAGATAAAGAAAAAAATTTCAATGTGTGATCAAGCATTTTGCTTCCTATGTTTAAATTTGTCTACTGAATTGTTGTTCCATGTTGAGAACTTTAAAACACCCAACCAAGTTAGGGAAGCTCTAGAAAAAACTAAGGAAAATAGATGAACTTAGAAGCCACGAGTTGGAAAATCAACTCATAGGTCTTAGTTCTTAGAGTTTTTCAACTTTAAAAGACTTCTTCACTAAATTTAAATCTTTATAGTTGTAATTCATATATTATGGAATTGACAAGAAATAGGATCAATTAATCCGTTCTATACTTTCCAAGCTAGGTCTATAATTTTATGCATTTGTATCAACTTTCCACTCCACTAAAAGGGCTCTTGGAGCCTCATGGTCAATGCCCACTATTACTGATCTCATGGTGCAGGGGCATCAGGAGCCTCGTAAGCATATACTTTTTGTTATTTTTGAGTTTTAGGTTTTTTGTGTGTTTTGGAGTCTGATAAGGTCATTTATGACCATTTGGAATCACATTGATTCATTTTGGAGTGTTAATAGGGTCTTTGATTAAAAAGTGTAAAAAGTTGTCATGTTGCTCAAAAAAGTTGTCATGCAACTTTGGAAAGGTGTCAAAAAGCAAGAAACAGTTAAATGCAAATCAAGAAACCATTGCAAAATAGTTGGGATTGGTTGAAAATGTAGGAATACACCTTCCAAAGTCGGATTGAGGGTTGGATAAGGTTGTTGAAGAAGGAAATGAAAGAAAAGTGAAATTTGTCATGAAATGGGACTGCATTTTCCAGTTTTTATTGTTTTTCAGTTTGAATTTTTGATGGTACGACCATGTATAGTACAATAAAGGCCTAAAACTAATGGGAAACATTTGAGACATGAATCTAGTTCAATATTCTTTTGGTTTGAGTGAATTTCATTAAGTTTGTCAAAATTTATAAGCAATTTGGTGCAGGTCGCCTGGAACTCTGCCTAGGGTTTTCACTTGTGGGAAAAACTTCATAAATTTATTTTCCACCATCGGATCTTGATAAAAATTTGAGGGAAATTCTATATTTAGGTTATCTTCAATCCCAATAGAGCAATTGGCTTCATTATTTTTTTTGTGAATGTTATTAATGACTGGTCCTTGAATGAAAGAAAACATTATTATGTATTTTCCAACGTTGCAGGTTGTTCTGTCATTTGGTACAGACTATACGGTGTGTGTTTTGGTCTCAAATAAATTGTATTTTGTGGATATGTGAATCTTATTTCTTTTTATTTTTTTGGCATCAGCTTTAATTAAGTATTGAGGGAGATATTGATATTTTACTGAAAATTGCCAGA
This sequence comes from Sequoiadendron giganteum, assembly GCA_007115665.2. NCBI lineage: Eukaryota > Viridiplantae > Streptophyta > Pinopsida > Cupressales > Cupressaceae > Sequoiadendron > Sequoiadendron giganteum. The sequence goes on from CM021110.1 coordinate 29,947,234, forward strand.
AACCCTACCAAGGGTTCTAGTCAACAATGAAAATGCAAAATCTTGAGTTTCCTCTATGAGAAAACAATGAAATCTTCTAATACATTTTTTTTTTTATGTTTTCAACTACCTTGCAAGATTTGGAGTCTTGGTTTTCACGTGTGAAGAATTACTAAAGGACAGTTTGCTATATTTTGGCATCATTTACAGTAAAAAATCTTCATTGTAGTTGTTTGGTCCATTGTGTTTATCAACCATTTGGCCATGAATGTTTGGAAACCAACCAAAGGTATTAGAAGTAGGTATGTCCTAGTATATAACACCATGTTTCATGTTGTTCCATTGTTGTTTTCCTTGGTGGTGCACCATTAGGCTTATGAGAAAGCTTCCAAACATGAACAAAATAGCACTTTTTCCTTAGTTGCATTGAAACCCTGTTTGAATGTGTCAAGTTAGTCTTGTTGTGAGTCCTTCCTCTCCACATCATTTTTTATATTAGAGCTAGAAGACCCTAAGAGTGCAAGATATGCACCAAGACAAGAGAATTGCGAGAGAAAGTTTGTTGCAGGTATGAAATATAGAAGTTGTAAAAGCTAACTTCACATAACCCAAAGATCACCTGCATGCAAATAACCTGTCACAGAAAGGAGAGATGGAGACAAAAAAGTAAAGGGTGCTCTGAAAGCTGAGAATGCATTAATTAGAGAGAATTTTTTAATACAATGAGATCAATCCTTATGAAGGAGATCAAGAAACCCTAAAGTGTAACCTAAAAGGAATGCATTTAATAATTATAATAATTATTAAATGCCTACAAAATGAAAACTAAGTTAATCTTAAGAGAAATATAAAAGGTAGCTTAGTTAAAATAATTAAGTAAAGAACCTTTTACTCTAACACCACCCCTTAAGATGAACTTAGGGAGTAGCTAAAAACTAAATGCATGAAAGCAATGCAACTACAAGCTAGAATGAAAATAAGGGTCCTAACAACTAGGCCTGATTAGGTAACCGAATACAAAAAAATCTTTGTAAAGCGGAGTAAAGGAGAAAACCTAGTGGGAAAAAAAAACTCTTCAAAAAGAAATGAAATAAACATGCTGAAAAAAACATGAAGGAAGGCCTCATAGAGACCCCCCAAGGAAAAATTCCTTCACCCCAAGCATGGAGCACATCTGAAGATAGCGTGACGATGCCAAAGGTTTAGTGAAGATGTCTGCATCCTGCTCCTCTATAGGAATGTACTCCAAGATGAGAGAACCATCCTCAATCAACTACCTGATGAAGTGCATGTGGATCTCAATGTGCTTAGTCCATTGATGCTCCACTGGGTTGTGGGAAATGTGAATGACACTCTGATTGTCACACCAAAGAATAGTGGGACTATCAGGAGGAAACCCTAACTCTGTCATCAACTACTAAAGCTATATAATCTCCTGACTAGCTAACACTATTGCTCGGTACCTAGCCTCTATAGATGATAAAGTGCATGTGGATCTCAATGTGCTTAGTCTGTTGATGCTCCACTGGGTTGCGGGAAATGTGAATGGCACTCTGATTTTCACACCAAAGAATAGTGGGACTATCAGGAGGAAACCCAAAAATTGTCATCAACTACTGAAGCCATAGAATGTCTTGACTAGCTAACATTGTTGCTTGGTACCTAGCCTCTATAGATGATAATGCAATAGCAGACTGCTTCTTGCAAGACCATGTGATAGGATCAGAATCAAGGCACAAAAAAAGCCAGAAGTAGACTTCCAATCATTGACATCACCAACCCAATCTGAGTCAGTGAAGCCAATAATGTGAGGGGATCCTGAAGTGTATTGAATTCCATAATGAGTAGTTCCCTGAATGTACCTCAAGATACGTTTGGAAACTTGCCAATGACTCTCATGTGGATCATGTGAGAATCAAGAGACAAGGCCAACCGCAAAGGAAAGATCGGGACGAGAATGTGTCAAGTACAACAAAATGCCAACCAACTGCCTGTATAAAGTGGGATCTACTAGAGGTGTAGAGCAAGTGGAAGACAAAACAACATTTGACTGCAATGGTGTGGGGGCAGGCTTGCAATCAAGCATGCCAAATTGTTGGAGCATATCAAGAGAATACTTCTGCTGAAATATGGAAATCCCATTTGAAGATTGAATAACCTACAGGCCCAAAAAAAAATATAGAATATCGAGATCTATCATCTCAAATTGCTCCATCAAAGCTCTCTGAACACTTTGAATCATGGAGGATGAGCTACCTGTAATAATGAGATCATCAACATATAGCACAAGAATCAAAAGATCACCCTCTTGATGTTGAATGTAAATTGTATGATCGAAATGACAACGTGTGAAGTGAGAGGAAAGCAAGAAAGAGTCCATCTTCTCATACCAAGCCCGAGGGGCTTGTTTGAGACCATAAAATGAACGCCGAAATTTGCAAACCAAAGAAGTGTCCTAAACAAATCCCTAAGGTTGCTCCATATAGATCTCCTCATGAAGCTCTCCATGCAAGAAGGCACTCTTCACATCCATCTGAAAAACTATCCATCCTTGTGAAGTTGCAAGTGAAAGTACAAAGGGAATAGAATTCATCTTTGCAACAGGGGCAAAGATCTCGAAGTATTCAATACCCTCCACCTGAGAAAACCCCTTTGTAACTAGACGTTCCTTATACTTATCAATGGAACCATCTGGAGCATACTTGGTATAGTACACCCACTTGCACCGAACCATTTTTCTTCCCTTAGGAAGAGGACAAAGATCCCAAGTATGATTCTTCATCAAAGAAGAATACTCCTCATCCATGGCCCTATCCCACTCAAGGTGACTTGTCGCCTCTAAAAACTTCTGAGGATCATCTGAAATGGTATCACTCAAAAGGCTAGTACCAGTTGTCTGAGCACGAGTGCGACGAGTATCTGAAGGATCACCTGCCAAAGATCCAGTTGTCTCAACAATAACATGGGCCCACTTGGGAAAATGTTGAGTGCCTGGTGGTGGTGGAGATGGTGGATCATCATCCGCATCATCCTCAAGAGATAAGTAATCCTTAAGAGATGAAGAGGGAGGAGTAGGCAATGAGGGAGAAGTTGGTGATGGAGAATCCATCAAAGAAAAGCGCTCATCATACTAGACATCCCACCAAAACAAGACCTCTCTGGAATCAAGATCAAACAACCTATATGCCTTAACATCCTCATAGTAGCCAACAAATATGAGTGGTCGGCTCTTCCTCTTCATGGATTTTCATTAAGCATCGGGAATAAATTCCCAAGCCTCACTACCAAAAACTCAGAATGTAGAAACATCAGGCTTGACATGAGTCCAAGCCTCCTCAGGAGTCATATGTCACAATGCCTTATGAGGCATCCAATTTTGAATGTAATTGGCACAATTGACTACCTCAACCCAAAATGAAGAACTCATAGCTCAAGACTGTATCATACAATTGGCCATCTCCCGTAAGGTTCTATTCTTTCTCTCAGCAACACCATTCTGCTGAGGGTTGTAAGGTACTGTAAGTTGATGCTGCAAAACATGCTCAGTGCAAAAATCCCTGAAAGCCTGATTGACATACTCCCCCCCATTATCTGTGTGTATTCTCCTGATAGAAAGTCCAGACTTCTTCTCCACAAATGTCTTAAAGATTCAGAATGAATCAAAGACATCAGACTTGTACTTAAGAAAGTACACCCATACGTGTCTAGAGAAGTCATCAATAAAAGTGAGCACATATCGGGCACCTGAAAAAGGAGTGAAAAAATACATAAGGTCACTTTGGACCAACTCCAAGGGTGCCTTAGTACGTGTGGCTCTACCCATAGGAAAAGAATCCCAGTGATTTTTTCCAAGTGCACAACCACGACAAACACCATCAGTACAAGAAATCTTAGTGAGCCCAATCACAAGCGCCTGTGTACTCATTTGTTGTAGATATATGTAATTGAAATGGCCCAAACGCTCATGTCAAAGCCTTCTCATTGAGTCTGCATGTGCTATAAGAGAGGAACCTAAAATTTATGAACTCTCAAAGCCATCAAATCTATATAAGTGATGTAGAATCAACACTCCTAGTAGCCACAACCAAGTCAGGATCATGAAGGTCTTGAATAACCACATCATGTGGTGAGAACTCAACTGTCTTACCAGAGCCAGAATGGAAAATCTGATAAACGGAAAGAAGGTTCATGAAAATTTTAGGAACAACAAGTACATCCTGAAGACAACCACCATCCAATGAAACAATACGTGAACCCTTAACTGAAAGTTGTTCCGAGTCACCCACTGCAATGTGTGTAGTACCGATAGGGGCAAGTGTGGTGACCAAATCCTGTATGTGTCATATGGTGAGAGGCACTAGAATCTGTAATCCAAGTGGACCTTGAAGATAATGCTCGTGCAGAAAGAGCATGACCTTTCCCCGTGGGTGGAGAAGGAGTTTGAGGTGAGGTGATATGCTGCTGCTGCATGGCTTCCTCTAAAGCCTCTAGTCATTTCCAACACCTAGAAACTGGATGTCCTTCCTTGCCACAAAAACTACAAGGATCACCTGATTTCTTCTTAATCTTGGAGGAAGACTCACCAGACTTAGAATATTTTCCCTGTTTGGGATGGGATTATGGTTTTGAATCATACTTTGGAGGGGGCTTAGAGTAATTCTCACTGCTAGCTGAATCTATCTTCAGCTTTTTTTTATGCTTCTACTTCACCTTAGATGACTGAGCTACGAGTGCTTGGTTCTTAGATCTTGTGAGAGCATCCAACTGTGATATTTTGGCCTGCTCTTGTGTCAGCCAATCACAAAAAAGCTCAAAAGTAGGCATGGTAAAGCGTGCACCCAAGGCATCCATAGTAGAATAAAATGAGTTTTTTTTTTAAACGAACCATGAAGCTTAAAGAGAATCAGGTAAATGCACTCTTCATCCATTTTGTTCTTACTACAACCTTGTAACAATGATTGTAGTGATTTGAACTTCATCAAAAAGTCCTCAATGGTAGGATATGAATCAAGTACTAAGGAAGTCAATTCAAACTCAATCTGAAGTGCTTGAAACTGATTAATGGTGCCAAATGAAGTTTGAAACTTCAACCACATAGCCCGAGGAGTTGTACAACCCTCTAGATGGAATAGAAGACTATCTGAAACATGCAAAGATAGCAAACCCATGGCCTCATCCATTCTATTCCTGTGCTGAAAAACTTCAAATGGTTGTGTCAACTACGGTTGAACATCATCCAAACATGACCATAACCCTTTTGACATGAGAAGTCTGGTCATTTGTGCCTTCTAGGTGTTATAATTGTGTGGGGAAAGATGCTCAATAGAAGAATAGTTTGCCATGATGAATGAGTTTTAAAATGTTTTATGAAAGAGGTTTCTAGTTTTGTGATGTAAATGATAGAAAGAAAGAAAAGAACACCCCCACAACATAAGAACCCAAACCTTAGTACAATTTTCAAAGCTGAAAAGCTAGAAAAAGAAAAATATGCTTCAAACAATATTTTGTGTACTTGATGAATTTTTTGAGGAAATAAACTGCAAAGCTGAAGAGAGCACTAGAACACCTTTCCAACGCCTATTCTTTTTCGAAAAATGGAGTCCAAATGCCAAAGTTATGCCCCCAGAGTGTAAAACACATGTTCTGACTTTGATTGGAAAAAAGGCATAAAAAATGCAAAACCAAAAAAAAAAACACCAGCACCACTAGATAGTTCTTGGAACTAGCTTTCTAACGCCTATTTGTTTCCAAAAAATGGAGATCATACGCAAAAATTACGCCTGATTCCGTGAAAACAACTCAAAACTGCCCAAGTAGACCTTCTACAACCCTCAGGGGCTAAAAAAAGAGAGCCCTTGGTCGCCTGGGCGGACCAGGGGGCTGGCGACAGGGGCTGGGGCTGAAGCTCCTGGTCACCCACATGACCATCGCAAGAGCTGAAGACCTAGTGGGGGTTGGGCGTGGGCGCTTGGACCCTGATGTGACCACGATCTAGGCCCTTGGGGGTTGAAGACATGGCAGAGCAGTTGTGTGGCGCAAGAGAGGTGACTCGATGGAAAAGTCGCCATTGTTGGTGGTAGGATGTGGTGGCCGCCACCTAGACTGGTGGCACTGCATTCTGAATTGGTTGTGCAAATTTCAACCACGGATTTTTTATTTTTTAATTATTTTTTTGATTTTTTTAAAAAAAATTTTGCATGGAAATTTGTGCCCTGGGGTCTATACGACCCTGGAGCAAATGTTTTTTGCCTCTTGAGCCAATTGCACCAAAACTGGACATGTTATATATCAAAAAACTTGGAAACAGCCTCTTGAGCGCAATTGTGAGGTCGGTTTGGGCTCAAACTGTACCAAATAAAAAAAATATGCCCTAGATCAAAAAGGAAAACTCCAAACTCTCGAAGCTCCAAAAATCCTTTAAATCACGAACGAGAGAGTAGTTGGTCTAGAGCTCTGATACCATTTAGAAGTTGTGAAAGCCAACTTCAAAAAACCTGAAGATCACCTGCATGCAAATAACCTGTCATAAAAAGGAGAGATGGAGACAAAAAAGCAAAGGGTGCTCTGAAAGCTAAGAATGCATTAATCAAAGAGAAATTTTTAATACAATGAGATCAATCCTTATGAAGGAGATCAATAAACCCTAAAGTGTAACCTAAAAGGGATGCATTTAATAATTAGAATAATTATTAAACGCCTACAAAATGTAAACTAAGTTAATCTTAAGAGAATTTATATAAATGGTAACTTAATTAAAATAATTAAGTAAAGAACTTTTTACTCTAACATGAAAGAGAGTCGATGAATTATATCCTCCAATAGTGATGAAACTAGGTAAAAGGTGTGCAAATTTCTTCCACTGAGAGGAATTGGGTAGAAGAGGTCTTGGAGACTGCATCTTCCAGAATCCTGTTGGGTAGAGGATAGTTGTCTATGTGAAGGAATTTGGATACCAAAAGAATGGAAGTGTTGAGGAGAATAATCTATGAAGACCTAAAGAGTAAGAAGTTGTCAAACAAGCAACAAAGGATGAGAAGAGATAACAAGAAGATGCAGTAGCAAGATAAGAAAGAAGGCCTCAAAAAGAAGGACAAGATGAAAGACAATGGGATAAGCCTACTTGCCGAGTTTGATAGGAAAATGACAGAGTTGGAAACAAAATTTGCGCTTGAGGTACAACAGTGTCTTGAGAAAGCATATCAAGAAAATGTTTGGCATTGGCCAATGAGAAAGAAGGTGAAATGGCCCATAAAGGTGATTATTAAAAAAATAAGGAAGCAAAGGATAGTTATCTTGGAAGGTGAAGGTGATATAGCAGTAGCATGCCTTTTTGAATAGGAAGAAGGAGGGATTGCCACAATTTTTTTTCCTTTGGAGGACATGGAATGTGCGAGACAATGATGTGAAGAAGATGAAATTCATGAAAGAGTTGATACCTTGGAGATTACATCATCATGTATGGAGGAAAAGAGTGAAAAGAAAGAAGATATGGTAGACTATGATTGTCTTTTTGAAGACATGAATGAAGAGGTTAAGTGTGGAGTTGCAACCATGATAACACATCCTTTGGAGGATGAAGAGAAATAATTTACAGCAAATGCAAACATAGAGATGGCACAACTTGAAGAGCCTCATTATGACGAACAAGTGAATGAAGAAGATAATGATCTCCTATGGAAAGAGGAGATGGATAAAATAAACAAGTTTCTTGAAGGAGGCTTGATAGAAGGACATGAATGCATGGCTATGGTAGTGATAAATGATGACAAATAAATCAGGATAGCAAGGAAAAATGAGGTAAAATCATACATATTTTGATTCTAATTTGCTTGAATTGAATAATGAAATGATGGAGAATAAACAAGAAGAAGGTGGACAGATGGCAAGTTTAAATTTCCATGAGAATTTGTATGAGGAAGCTACAGATTTGATTATTGGTGATCAGTATGATTTGTTGGATAAAGAAATTGAATAGTGTGGACAATTTTTCAAGCATGCCCACTTGATGGAAGATGAAGAAATGGACAACAATAATGAGGCATATGAAGGAGACATAGAATTTTGGAGTCTTGCACTTGAAAAGAAGATCATCAGGAGGAGGTTCAAAAAGCAAGCACAACACAAATGCGTGAGGATCAAGAACCCTAGAGAAGATAATTCCAATAATGGAGAATAGCTTCACATACAACACAATTGGAATAAGAGAAATAAAATAATACCATCATTTGAGGCAGAACTCAAATTTATTTTTCCTGGGGAGTATGTTGCAAGGGCATCAAGAGCCTCATAATCATACTTTTTGTTATTTTTGAGTTTTAGGTTGTTTGTGTGTTTTGGAGTCTAATAAGGTCATTTATGACCATTTAGAATCATATTGGTTCATTTTGGAGTGTTAATAGGGTCTTTGATTAAAAAGTGTAAAAAGTTGTCATGTTGCTCAAAAAAGTTGTCATGCAACTTTGGAAAGGTGTCAAAAAGCAAGAAACAGTTACATGAAAATCAAGAAACCATTTCAAAATAGTTGGGATTGATTTAAAATGTAGGAATACAGCCTCCAAATTTTAATTGAGGGTTGGATAAGGTTGGTGAATAAGGAAATGAAAGAAAAGTGAAATTTATCATGAAATGCGACTACATTTTCCAGTTTTTACTATTTTTCAATTTGATTTTTTTATGGTAGGGCCATGTAAAGTATAGTACAGGCTTGAAACCAATGGGAAATTTTGAATACATGAATCTAGTTTAATATTATTTTGGTTTGAGTGAATTTCATTAATTTTGTCAAAAGTTATAAGCAATTTGGTGTAGGTCGCTTAAAACTCTGTCTAGGGTTTCCAGTTTTGGGAAAAACTTCATAACTTTCTTTTACACCATTGGATCTTGATAAAAATTATAGGGAAAGTATGTAATTATTTTATATTCAATTCCACTGGAGAGATTGGCTTCATTATTTATTTTGTGAAAGTTATTAATGACTATTCCTTGAATAAAAGCAAACATTATTGTGCAGTTTCCAACATTGTAGGCTATTTTGTCATTTGGTACAGACTGCATGGTCTGTATTTTGGTCTGAAATCAATTGGATTTTGTGGATATGTGAATCTTATTTATTTTTTATTTTTTTGGCATCAATTTTCATGAATTATTGAGGGAGATATTGACATTTTACTAAACACTGCCAAAACCCTACCAAGGGTTCTAGTCAACAATGAAAATGCAAAATCTTGAGTTTGCTCCATGAGAAAATGATGAAATCTTGTGATAAATTATATTTTGATGTTTTCAACTACCTTGCAAGATTTGGATTCTTGGTTTTCATGTGTGAAGAAGGACTAAAGGATATTTTTCTGCATTTTGACATCATTTACAGTCAAAAATATTCATTGTAGTTGTTTGGTCCATTGTGTTTATCAACCTTTTGGCCATGAACATTTGGAAACCCATCAAAGGTATTAGAAGTAGGCCTGTATTGGTCTATAACACCATGTTTCATTCTATTCCATTGTTGTTTGTCTTGGTGGTGGACCATTAGGCTTATGAGTAAGCTTCCAAACATGAACAACATAACACTTTTGCCTTAGTTGCATTGAAACCCTATTTGAATGTGTCAAGTTAGTCTTGTTGTGAGTCCTTTCTCTCTGCATCATCTCACAAGGGAGCAAGAAAATTTAATTGAAATGGGTACTTTGAAGTCTACTAAGCCTCAAGCCCTACTTGCAGGGAACAAAAGACAACAAACTTCAAAAGGGGAGAAGAAGAACGCTAAAAAGGATAAGGAAGTTAAGAAATAATGAAAAATTGACAACTCGAAAAAGGACTCTCAAAGTAAGAAGAGAGTTAAATGTGCCTATTGTAAAAATATTATACATGGTGAATATCAATGCATGAGGAAACAAATTGAGACTCTACAAAATATTCTCAAAAAGAATAATATAGGGCTACTTGATTCTATCAAGGCATCTTCATCAATTCAAGAAAATACTAAGGACAAAGAGAAATCAAAGGGCAAAGCCTTAGTTGCTACAACATCTTTATCTCCATCATGGATTATAGACTCCGGTTCTTCACACCATATGGGTTATTCACAAGTTGTCTTTTCATCCTTAGAGCCATCAAGTATGTCCACAATCACCTTAGATGATGATACTCCAACATTGGTAAAAGGGAGAGGGTCTATTGAAGTTGAAGGAGGAACATTTTCAAATTTTCTAAGTGTACCTTCACTCTCAACTAATCTCCTTTCAGTGTATCAAATAACTCATTTAGGGAAGGGCATGAGAGTACACTTCTCTCCAAATTTAGTTGAGATAATAGAATTACAAAGTAACAATTTGGTAGAAATAGGGGAGGAAAATCACCAATCCAGATTATATACCTTCTCCAATGTTGCCTCAAATATTTCTCCAAAAGAACTATTAACTCATTCATATGAAGTTAGCAAAATATGGCATGAGTGGGTTCACCATCTTAACTACCGCTATCTTGAACAACTATGTCAGTATAATATGGTCAAGGGATTACCTAAGGTTGAATTTTCAAAAGGGCTTTGTGAAGGTTGTGCACTTGGAAAACATTGAAAAGCAAAATTTGACAAAAGAAAATCATGGAGGGAAACACAAGTTTTAGAGCTTGTTCATAGTGATGTTTTAGGGGATTTTCCCAATCCGTCTTTTACAAAGGATAGATATGTTCTCACCTTTATTGATGATTTCTCACATTTTATATGGGTCTATTTCCTTAGGTAAAAATCAGAAGTATTTGAATCTTTTCAAGATTGCAAAGATCTTGCTGAAAAAAATCAGGGAAAGTCATCAAGATTCTTCGAACAAATATTAGGGGTGAGTATGTCAACAATCAAATTTTGAGTAGTTTTGCATATCAGAGGGGATAGATTTGCAACACAAATTTCCTTATACCCCCAACATAATGTTGTTGTATAATAGAAAAATAGATCTTTAAAAGAGATGGCTAATTACATGATTCACTCTAAGGGACTCACACCATCATATTGGGAATAAGTAGTCAATTGTGCATGTTACATACATAATAAAGTTCCACATAAATCATTGAAGGGTATCACTCCCTTTGAAGCTTGGAAAGGATGGAAACCAACAGTTGATAATTTTAGAGTTTTTGGCTCCCATGCCATGGAACACATTCTAAAAGAACATCACAAGGCTATGGATCCACAATCCAAACCTTGCATCTTTGTTGGATATCCAGATGATGTAAAAGGCTATCAGCTACTCCACCCTACCACACATGAGTTATTTATTGAGAGAAGTGTTAAGTTTCAAGAAACATCTCTTGAAACTATACTTGACACTTCTCAACATATTGTGCACTCACCAAATACTGATTATAGTACTGATGATTCAGATCATTCTCAATAGATTCTTAGTGCAATATCTTCTTCTTCTAGTTCTCACAGTGATGACAGTGATGAGGGTTCATCTTCATCTAGTTCAGGGATTACATTGGAAGTTGATATTTCCACACCAGAAGCACCTACATTTCACACTCTACATAGGGCAGATACAGGGGTACATGATCCAACATACGACAGACAGATTCAAACAGACTTTTAGGGGGGGCACATGCCTTCTTTACTTTAGTTTTTGATCCATAGACATTTAGAGAGGCATCGGGTATACCGAAGTGGGATATTTCTATGAATAAGGAATATGATTCCTTGATTACAAATCACACTTGGGATTTGAATTCACTTCCTAAGGGAAGAAAAACAGTTTGATGTAGGTGGATATATCGAACTAAATTTATAGCAGATGGGTCAGTTGATAAGTACAAAGTAAGGTTGGTTACCAAAGTTTTTTCACAAGTTGTAGGCATTGACTATACATAAACCTTTGTAACAATTGCTAAGATGACTTCCATTCGACTCACACTAGCTATAACCGCAACACATGGATGGGATGTACTTCTGATGGATGTGAAAAGTGCATTTCTTCATGGAGACCCTGAGGAGAAAATCTACATGGAGCAACCACCAAGGTTTGTTTAGGATTCATCCTTAGTTTGTAGACTTAGGAAATATCTCTATGGCCTCAAACAAGCTCCTAGAGATTGGTATGCCAAGATGGATTCCTAACTCCTATCTTTAGGTTAACTAGATGTCATTTAGATCCTAATGTGTATCTATTACAATAGGATGATTCACTTTTGATACTAGTTCTATATGTTGATGATCTTTTGATTATCGAGAGTACTTCATCTACCATTGTAGCAACGAAGACATCACTTCAAGACAAATTTGACATGAAAAAATTGGGTTTATTACACTACTTCATTGGCATTGAGATTTCATAGTCCACTTTAGGGATCACTCTTGCACAACCTAAGTACACTCTTGATCTACTTCCATGGTTTCACATGAATACTTGCAAACAATCTTTGACTCCCTTTCTATCTGGAATCAAGCTTGAGACTTCCTATACTACATCATTGGTTGATGCTACATTGTATCGATAACTTGTTGGTAGTCTTATATACTTGACTCATACCAGGCTAGATATTGCATATGCATTAGGCATGGTTTTGATATTTATGCATGAACCTCATTAGATGCATTGGAAATTAGCTAAGAGGATCATTCATTACCTTCATGGTACTCTTGGGTTTGGGATTTATTACAGAGTTGGTTCAACAATTGACTTGGTTGGTTTTATAGATTCGGATTAGGCTAGTGACATTGAGCATCACAAGTCCACTTCAAGTTACAATTTTTCACTTGGTTCAGGTCCTATTAGTTGGTCTAACAAGAAGTAGAATGCTATTTCTATATCATCCGTAAAGGTAGAGTTTAGGGGGGTTGTTAACTCAACTACTGAGACTATATGGATTTGGGGAATTCTTACTAAGTTTGGTATTCCTTTTAGGCAGCCCACAGTCATCTATTGTGACAACCAAAGCACTATTAAGATATGTAGGAATCTAGTTCAACATCATTGAACCAAACACATAGAGATTCATATGCATTATATTTAAGATTCGATTCATGGATAGATCATCGACTTAGTCTTTTGCCAGTCTTCAAATTAGGTTGCTGACATCTTCACCAAACCCTTTACTGAAAGAAAGTTCATTCATCTATGAGATCTTCTTGGTGTGCGGTCTACATCAACAAAAACATCATCCTTGGGGGGATTTCTAGTCTTCTCCTCATTTGCTCTCTTTTTGGAGGATAGTTTTTTCCCATTGGGTTTTCTATCTTACTCCATTTTTAGAGAGATTGCATTGTATATGGGTACCTTATCAAGCTAGTAGCCAAGACCCATTTTATTTTTCATTGTACATGGGTACCTCACCAGGCTAGTAGTAGGGACCCATTTCATTCATGCCCACCAAAGCTATGCTTAAGGGGGGGTGTTAGTGTATATATATTACACTTTAAGCATACACTTGGATTACTTAAGCGTAGTTAGGCATCCCATTGACCCTTTCTCAATGAGGGGTCAATGATGATAGGTGTCTTGAGAGGTCTCAACTCACTTCAAAACCTCTTCCTTCATTTGTGGTAGGAAGCTTACCACCACTCTACTTTTGAGGAGTCCTATCCTTATTTTGTGGATGTTGGTTGCCTATCTCCTCCTATTTATGTACATATTTGTTTGCCTAAGATTGGTCAACTGCATACATTTCTTGTGCTCATTGTGGTTGTGATTTGATCTCTTTATTTGCTGGTTTCAATAATTTTTACCTTGCACATTTAGATATTTGAGTTCCTTTAGTGATAGAAGTTTCTAGTGATGTTTTAAGAAATCACATTTAGTGATGTAAGAAATTAATTCTTAACTTTTTATAGTTGACATCAAATTCTATTTGGAAGAGATTTACAAACTTACAAATGGACTCTACATAGTACAACATTTTATGTTCCATCCTTTTTTATGGAAAAATTAATAACTATATAGTGACATCTTGTGACCTCAATTTCTAGTGATGATAGTGAAGGGAATTAATAATGTTCAACATTTTTGAGAAAAGCAATCAAAGAAGGGAAAATATTTTATTAAAAACATTGTGTACTTCAAAAATACATGTTTCCTATACAACACATTCATTGTAACTGTAGAGGAGGAAATATGACACCCCAAAATGGCGTGATCTCAAAGGGCATATGTTCCTCAGCTATCTCAGGGATCAAAGCTTAGGCAACAAGATGGAAAGATAAGGGCATTTTCTTATATTTTATGTTTTACACAGAATCAAAGGACGAGAGTTTTAGAGATTGAAAGACTAGGTTTCAAAGGGCTCATGAGAAAACTGGAAGGCTCTTGGCCAAGGACAATAGTGTAGCGTTCAGGCATCCTTGTGACGCATTGTACTCTCATACAGATGAAATATGAGTTTACTAACATAAACAATAATGAACCTATTGACTATTTGATTACTAGAATTTTCAAAAGTGTATTATTAAGATAAAAAAATAACAGACATAAGAAAAATAACTAAAAATGAACATAAACTAAGTGAAATGGAAAGGAAATAATGCAATGAAAAAGAAGAGAGGAAACACTCACAAGAGGTCCTCAAATGAAGCCTCCCACAATGGAACAACTCCAAAACCTGCACACACGGAAAAAAGAAAATGGTTCGGGTTGTTTTAGGGTATTGCCTCAATCAAACCCTCATGTAGGTGTTCCCACCTCCATGGAAAACCAGATAGATAAAAATATTAGAACAATACACTATAACAAAAAAACAATAATGCAATAAGGAAAATAGAGTTACCCTCCCTTTAGCAAACAAAGAATGTCGAAAGAAAGAGTGAGAAAAATATAAGCTAGTGCAAGATATGCCAATGGTGTCAAAGCCTTGATGTAGAGAACAAGAATACCAAGAAAAATGGTAAAGAGAGTGCAAGAACTTGAAATTGAGAGAATGAGAGTGAAAATAATGAGAGAATGAGAATGAGAATGAGAGATAGTGAATGAATTCTACAATAGGATGTTTGAAAGAGGTATTTGCATGCCAAGGGACATTTTTGGTGTGCCTGCAAGCAACATAGGCATTACACTTCATGGGTAGGTGGGAAGTGTAACATCCCAACGACTTCATAGCTAGGAATCTTTTCAAGATGTTCGCACGACACATATATGTTTGTACGAAATGCGGTCATCCGTGACAAAAATTCACTTTAATGGACGAGAGTGAAGGGGTTAAGGAATAAATTAAGGTAAGGTGAAGAGGAAATTGCATTATTGAGTTTAATTAATCTAAAGGGAAGGTTTGTGGAATGGGAAATTACATAGGGTGCAATTTTTGGCATTACATTTTTCCCTTGTAGCGTAGTAAAATGCATACCCTTGCATTTTCACACTGTTTTGGGCCCGCCTTGTTTATTTATCCCTATTTGTCTTAATTGGTCCTATTTTGCATCCACAAGCTGCCTAATGAATTATATCTTTTTATGGCTAATCCCGACAAACATCAAAGGATAAATGATAATTTAATGATTCTAGTTGTGTGTCCCTGATTTTTGGGTTCGAACTAAGATGCCACCTAGGGTACCTTTATTCCCCAAAGGTCTTGGGACCCTCTTTTCAAATGTGCCTTAAATGGGCCCCTTTTCAGAGTTTGTTCCTTGAGTTTCAAGCCTTTGGACTAAGATGCCACCTAGGGCGTCTTCGTTCCCCTCAAGTTATTTTCAGGATTTAGCCTCCTTTAATTAATGAATTCATATGTCAGCTTGTTGTGGTGCAATTTCAGGATATTAAGCATGGATAAGTATAAATACAAGGTACATTCATTCATTTTCATCCTAGCAACTTGAGTATTCATTCCTAATAGAAAATTGGAGTTCACAAGAGCATTCAAGAGCAATTCATCAAGCATTTGGGGCCATCATCAAGATTCAAGCATCATGTCAAAGATATTCTTACATCATGTGTGGTTTTGATCTAACATTTGTGATGTAGGGTTTTGATTCAAGCAAGCGATTAAAGTCAAGATCTATCAAGCATTCCTTTGATTCAAGATCTACATTCAAGCTAGACACTTCATACAACTTTGCAGACCTCATAAAAAGGGTTTGGTGAGTTGCAACATAATACTTTGTTCATTCATCATTTCCCTCCATTATTCCATTTCATTCCAAGTTTTAATTACCAACAAGGGGTTTGACCAAGGAAAACCCCCATTTACTAACAGTCAACAAGTTTTTCCCCTCTTGTGTGTTTGTGTTTGCAAGTTTAGGTTGAAGAATTGAAGATAATTTGAAGTGAAAATTTGTAAAGTTACAAAGTTGCATTGCAAAGTTGTCATCTTCATGAAAACTCACCTACAAGCCAGATCTGGAAGTTTCAGGACTTGAGATCTGAGAAGAAGGAAGTGTAGACCTTGAGCCTCAAGATCACATTTAGAGATTTCATAAATTCAAAATGGGACTAAGACAATAGTAAGGGCATCTTAGTCATCCCAAGGGTATTTTGCAAAGATTCTTTCAAATCTTGTTCCAACATTCGAAGATTTTGCATTTCTCCCAAAAAATAGCAACAGGATTAAGACAACAGTAAGGGCATCTTAATCCTCCTTAGCATATTTTGATAGCATTTTTGCATTTCTAGAATCCTCATCACATTTCTAGACTTCCCAAGTACACATACCCTAACTTGTTGTTGTTTAATTTCATCATTTGCATTCATGTTTTGACTTACATTACTAGGTTTTGTGAGTTGAATGTTAAGTTGTCTTTTCCAAGCTTTTGTTTGGTGGTGAACCCTTCAAATTCTAAAAGAACCCCTCCTAGGTCTTCCTTGTTGTGAATTGACTCACCTTTGTGTTGATAGTCAATCTAATTTGGGCTCCTAGGAGATTATTGAATGACAATTGGAGAATAGGGGTGTTCTATGACCTAGGCTATAAAGCACCCACTTTTCACCATTGTTCACCACCACTTTAGCGAGTATATGTATTCTAATGAATGGGAGCTAAAGTAAAGAAAGAGATTGAAGAGAATATACCCAGGATGAAGAGGACATAGGTCTTCAATCCAGTATATGCAATTGAAAATCTGAGTTAGGACACAAAGAAGACATGGGTCTTCTATCTTGCAAAGATAATTGCAATGTCACCGTAAACATGTTAGCTACAAATAAGCACGTTAGGTGAGAAATCCAAAAATAGACATGATAAAATTCTGATTAGATAAAAATAAATTGTTGATAGATATGGCTAGAAATTTGTGTTATGTTAGAGACCATACGATAAGTAGATAGGCCTATGGCTACTACAAACTGTATTTCAGGGAAGTCACAAAAAATACAAGTCTAGTGAGGTTGCTGCCAAGATAGACGAAGAGATCATAAGACATCAAGATTCATATTTTTGAGGAATAAAAATAATCTAGATATGATAGCCCCCCTTAGAACGATATGTGTTGCACAAAGGAGCACAAGTCATTCTAAGGAGAATAAAGACAAAGTGAGAGATGTTGTGTCATGACATACACAATGAGATGTATTCATGGAATTTTATCACGTGAGGGATAACACATAGAATCCACAACATCAAAGAAAAATTAGAGATAAATAGATTGAGAACATAGAGGGATCCAAGTATTCGAGGTTAGAACTGATAAAAAATATATATGTATAGATAGCGTAAACGATATGAACTATCATCACCCCCCAAATATATTGGAATGAGAAGAAGATCACATGAAGACAAATAAAAATATGATTCAACATGGAAGAGGCCTAAATGCCTCGATGCTTTGCATTGTCCTCAATGTGAAAAATAAATTTTACAACAAATAGAAGAATGATGAGATATAAAGAAGAATTTTTATGATAGATTTTATCTCCTGTATCAAAGTACCTACAAGGGTAACAAGGGTCATCTAGGGGAGAGCACACAAATAAATAGACAAGCATAGGGGACGACAAACAAACACATAAATCTAATATAAAGATAAGAAGAGGTATTGTTCTAGTCTGATGCCTATAACAAGTCATCCAACTCCCAATCTAGATCATTATAAGGGGGGGAAGATGAGATTGAAGAGGGAGGATAGAAAGATAAATATTGGTTTACTCACCTGCATCAAGAGCTAAGGAGGAGGTCGCCTCTACACCCGTGTCAACAAGATCCTACGAGGTCAATGCCATCAATCTAACAAAGATAGATGACAATGTTGGAATGTCCTCCGATGAGTCAAATGTACACTTCTATAGAGTGAAGTGTAGTGACTAAAAATGAGGAGGATGAGAAACCATAGAGTCATTTCTAACCTCCAGTAGAGGGGCAATGAAAAACTCTAGGGAATAAGGTGGGGTATCCATCACAAGGATGGTACAAGCCAAAGTAGAACAAGATGAGGAAGGCAAAAATGAATTTTTGCGACCATCATTCGAGACAACGTCATGCTCTAACTTATGTTTGAGAGGAGGATGTGGAGTCCTCACGTCAAAAGTAGGATGGATAGGGGTGGGAGGAGCCACAATAGATATGAATTTTGTGTGAGACATATCTATGGGATCAAAAAAAAGGAGGAATATTAGGCAAAGAGGTGACCAGGGGAGGCTCCAAAGAAGGAGTGATGAACACTTGTACCTGCTTAGGTAAGGTTCATCAAGGTCTTTTGAAGAATATGGGAGCAAGACTGAAGCGATAGGAACAAAAGAAAAAATAATGATAGAGGTAGGAACAAAAATAGAGGGAAGAAGAGATAAAAGGCTCCCCTTGATATTTTGTATGGCTTCCTGTACTCGAGCCAATATTCGTCTGTGACGTTTATGCTCATGTGAAAGTTTGTTTCAATGAATATGACTATTGAGAAGAACAAACTAAGAAGATTCTAAGGGATCCTATTCCACCAGAGGAATAGTCTTCATAGTTGTTGTTGGGGGAAGAGTAACTTCTGGAGAAGGAGTAGGAGGAGGCACAAAAACGAGAACCTGGGTCTTGACCATAGGCTCCTTTCCTTTTTTCTACTTTAGAGGTAGGAAGAGGAATATGAGGAGGCCTTAGGGGCTGAGATGCAAGAATGACATGATATAGACTAACTTCAGTTGCATGCTTTCTCTTATCGTACAAGGTCGGGTGAGGGATTGTAGGCAACACCAGGAGCTGGAAGACTTGAGGTTTAGATTTCTTCAATATAGGTGCCTTTAATTTTCCTATGCTAAGCATAGTGGGAGAAATAGAGGACACCATTGGAGGTTGCAAAATCCTGAAAGAAGAAGAAGGTCCATGTGAGGGAGCATGCTTGTCTGTAACCTTTGAGGAAGAAGGCATAAAGGACAAAGCGATGAGAAGAAGGTGGAAAGGTATCATTGGGGGCCACAACTCTTGTCTTGTACCTTAAGTAGGCCCTACAAAATAAGTCTCCATAGGGCATTAAAGGTCCAATAGGAGCAAGCTAGAAATGATCTAGGGAAAATACCCCACGTGACACGAGTGATTTATATCCAGTATCCTGGAGAGTA
Organism: Sequoiadendron giganteum; assembly: GCA_007115665.2. Classification (NCBI taxonomy): domain Eukaryota; kingdom Viridiplantae; phylum Streptophyta; class Pinopsida; order Cupressales; family Cupressaceae; genus Sequoiadendron; species Sequoiadendron giganteum. The sequence goes on from CM021110.1 coordinate 29,966,661, forward strand.
TACACTGTTATGTCATAAGGGAATTTTAAAAACTTGGGGACTATTAAAGTAACCACATTCATTGAGACTAGCAATGAAATTCCTAGTCTTACTCTAAATAGGTCGGATTTAGGAATCATGATAAATGGAAAATCAAGAGATTTGGGCCCAACAAGGAATGACAAAGAAATGGAACCAATGAGCAGTACAAAGAGGCCATCATGAGTATGGAGTGTGGCCTTCGACTCGTCATATTTCTCTGTGTGTAAGTTATTAATGAAAAGGGTCTCTTCCATAATAATATTAACCCAACTAGTAGGGTCAACCATAACACCAATCACAATGTTATCATTGACTTGGGCTGGAATGTAAAGCAAAGAAGGTTTCCTATTAAGAGGTAAGTCATGTGGTTTAAAGGTTATATTAGGAATATTTTCCACATGAATCGAAGGAGAGATAGGATTGAACGACACCATGATCATGTACTCATAAGGACTAGGATCAAAAGATGAAGAAGTAGATGTTATCAGATTAGTGGAATGAGAAGGAAAGGGGTCTGTGTAGATCTGTAATTGGTTGTTAGGCTTGGCTACAAATTTGTTTAGGTTTTGTTTCCTACCATTGAGTTGGATGACACTGGTATCTAGGTGGTCTTAGAATACATGTCAAAGATGCACACAATGTTCGGTATCATGACCAATGACTCATTGATACCAAATTTTTTTTGTGCATCATACTAGTTGGGATAGGGTTTGTCATCAAGCAATGGTCTAATTTCTGGGAGAGTAATTAAACCATCTTTTAATAGCGATTGAAGAACACTGATTGAGATAGTTTTGTGAAAACTATATTGCATCCTACAATGTTCTTATCATTAGGAATGAAAACCACATTTTCTACTAGCTTGCTCTTTTTGGACTCTCCAAAAATGGACGCAGTTGTTTGACTATCAAGATGAGAGGACAAGGAAGAACCCTCATATTGTGTCCCCATCTTTTAGTAGTCACAAAGTACTGAACATAGATGTACAAAGGAAGGATACTTCATTAAGCGAACTCTTTCTCTGAATGTCGACTGTATATTCCCAACGAACACATTTTGGACATCAGAATTTGGCAGGGTATAAGAGATTTGAGAAAAATAGGGATTGGTAGTGGGCAATAAAATTAGTTAGTTTTTCATGAGTCCCCAACTTGCAATGGATGAGATCAGTAAAAAGTGATCTTCGACCCAATGTTTGTTTGGAACTATTGTAAGAACTGATTAAATAGTTGATCTAAAGAGAAGATGGAATGGTTAGGACATGAGAAAAACCACTCTAACGCAGTATCCTCAAGGGATCATGGGAATAGATTTGCTAACAAAGCATCCTGATTTAGGAAGTCACTACACATGGCAGTAAATGAGGAGACATGGGTTTATGGATCACCCCTTCCATTGTACTTATCAAATTTCAAGATTTCTACCCCTTGGGGAATAATAAAATTTAGAATGGTGAGGGCTAAGGGACTACGGTTATAATAGGGTTGCAATGTGGATTGGGAAGCAATGTTGGTCAGGTTAGCCAACTGTAATCCATCCCATGTTTTGTAACAAATAATTTAGGTCAGGATCAGATGGCAGAGGTGGTGTTGGTTGACTGTTCACAGGAGTGGAGGTTTAGGATGTGGATCCAGGAACAAGAACCTCAAATCCTAAAGGGACATATTTTGTTAGAATTGTGAAAAACCATGAGCCACGAGATCAAACAATAAACCAATACACCTTCCACATAAGATATTTGCAAACAAAGAATTGCTATATTCCTCAACAAGAAAAAACTATAGAATGAACCTCAAGAATCTTGAAGGAAAATAAAAATCCTCAAAGGTTGAGAGTTCGAGAGAACATAAGTGAAAGTCTTCAGATTTAATACAATGAGGGTTGAGTGCTATATAGGAGCAACCCTAATAATTTCTCAATTCAATTAATAGAAAATCACTTAGTTAACTAAATAAAGAACTCCTAAGTTTATCTTAAGTGCATGAGAATAAATTAGACTAATATTCAATTAAAGATTAATTAATTATTAGCTAATGCATGATTACTCTAACACCCCCCCTTAAGAAGAACATAAGGAGTAGCTAAAAACCCTAAAAATAAAGAATGCATGATGAATCCCGACAAACAAGGCTTGGTGAGGTACCCATGTACAAACGGAAGATCTCTCAAAATTGGAGAAAAAGGAAAAATTGTAGTGGGAGAAAAATCCTCTTCAAAAGAGAGAAAGGTGAATGGAGGACTGAAAAGCTTCCAGATCAAGGTGTGAAGGATTGAGAAGCATCTAACCATAAAAATGTCCTAACAAAAGAAATGAACATGTAGAACATCATTGAAGCATGAAAAAATTGTAGACTGTTGTCGAATGATGATTGATATGGTGTTGAAATGGAGAACCTCCATAAAAAAGAATGCAAGAGTGTCCATATGGTAAATGATCCATCTCACTGAAATGCATATATAACTAGCCAGTGATGTATGTTGCATCTGAAAGTACATAGGAATAAGAACTAGATACGTACATCACTCAACTAAGAAGCACACACATGAGGCAAGAATCACTGAGATTAACTGCTATTGTGGAAGGGAAACTCACTTGACAAAGGTGTGATGGAAAACCAAACACAAAAACCAACCCCCCATGACACTTTATATCATATTGTGAATACAAAAGGCACAATAAGATGTGCAAAATCCCCAAAAAGTATACACCAGAATGGCACTTTATCTTAGTACGTTTGCAAAAGAGAATGTGCATGAAAAAGATGTCTACAATGCCCAAATATGATAGAATACTAGAAATACATATAGAATAGCCAAAAATGAGTCATCCCACATAAACGAAAAAAGTTTTTAGGAGCTAAGACGTCCAAGTAATTCACCAGAGTGCAAAAACACAAAAAACTAAATAAAATATACTTGGAGAACAATCTGGAAAAAGTGCATGGATGGCTGTGAAGAGCTCTGAAAGATGGTTCCGACATCACTAGAATCATGAAATATGGAGAAATTGGTCAGAAGTTATGAGCTCTGGACTGAAAAAAACACCTCTAACTTCAATAGATTGTAGAATAAACCAGGATTAAAAAAAAGGCAATGAGACCCACACCACTAGAAATTTGGTAGAATTAGCTTTTCGACGATATCTCATTCATCAAAATTCGACATCGTACACCCAAGTTATGGCCAAAAGAAATAAAGACCCCCTTTAGGGCACAAAGGGGTCTTAAAGGGGGCCAAGGCAAGCTGATCATACAACTGACGTCATGTTGATGTTAGCAAAATATTCGTAGAATATTCCTCATCTCTAGAGAAAAAATTTGTTGCGAGAAAAAATTCTTGTCGCCAGAATATTCTCTATCGAAGATGCTGACATCTGCAAAAAAATATTGATCAATAAAAATGTTGATTGTCAAGATGTTGAAGAAAGTGGCCAGGTTTTGAAATGTTGCCAATTTGGGAAAAAAGGTGTTAGGTTTTAGAAAGCCGTGTTGGTCGGCTTTAAAGCCACCAACAGAAGGTGTGGGCCCACAGGGGCTTGCGCATGCAGGCACCTTGTGGGTACCTTATTGAATGCAGTGACCAAAACCAAAAATTTTATACCACTTTCAAAAAATCAACTTGTTATTTTTTATTTTTCTTGGTTTTTTGTTTTAAATTCAAAAAATAGAAATTTAAAAAAAACGTAGACTGATCAATTTTTTGCTATTTTTTTGAAACCCTTGCACACGAATCCGTATATGGGCCATACGGGCCCTTGTAAAAAAAAAATTACGTCAAAAGCTCTTGACGTTGAAATAGGGCAAATTTATAGTCAAAATTCATGGAATCAACCTCTTGAATCCAACAATGAGGTCCTCTTTGCGCCAAAATGCATCGAAAATGTAGCTACCCTCTAGAACAAAAAAAAGCAACCACTTCAAACCCTTGCGGATTTGACCTAAGGAGTCCAAATTAGGCCAAACAAAAGGAAAATTTAACTTTCTCGCTAGCTCTAAATCCAACAATAAGGTCCTTTTTGCGCCATAGTGCACCTAAAAAATTCCCACCTCCAAAATTTGCAAAAAAAGAAAAGGAGATTTAGATTTGAATCTTATAACCCTTATTGAAGAAAAAACCTCATAAATTGAGAAGGGTTTCGATGAATCTGTGCTTTGATGTACCATGTTAGAATTGTGAAAAACCACAAAACCACGAGCCACGAGATAAAAAAAAAAACAATTACACTTTCCACACAAGAGATCTACAAACAAATAATTGCTATATTTCTCAACAAGAAAAAGCAACAGAATGAACCTCAAGAATCTTCAAGGAAAACAAAAGTCCTCAAAGGTTGAGAGTTCAAGAGAACAGAAGAAAAAATCTCCAGATATGATAATACAATGAGGGTTGAGTACTATATAATAGCAATCCTAAGTGGTAAAGGGATTAGATTAGGACAAGTATCAACATCACATGTGATAAGATAGAATGATCTAATAATAGCTCACTTTGGTTAACATAAAAACACTTAGTTAACTGAATAAATAAGTCCTAAGTTTAGCTTAAGTGCATAAAAATGAATTAGACTAATAATCAATTAAAGAGTAATTAGTTATTAGCTAATGCATGATTACTCTAACATAGTTCACATTGACTCTAGAGTTGACATTATTAGCAGAAGTGAAAGAAGGTATAAAAGGATTTGTACCCACCATGTGCATGGACACCTCAAGCATCAAGAGATTCAAATGTGTACCAGTGAGCTCTAATGGGGTATCCTGAGGGTGGCTCAAGATTGTCGTATATAGGGGTATATTGGTTTCTACTATATTCGCTATCCCACAAAACAACTCAAGACCTTTACAGTTTGAGATAAGTAGATTCCTCAAACCACAAATAATAGGAGCAACTTGAGTATACAAATTGTCATGGTTTAAAAAGTCCCCAAATTCTTGAAGTCTCCCCTCTAGAGATTGGACTTGCTCGAAGGGGACCCTAAGAGTGATCTCATGATCTATAAGAGTGGATTCAAATGGAGTACTTGGTTGAGAACTTGTTTGAATATTTTCAGGCACATTCACAAAAATAGAAGGGGGGGTATAGCTAGGTGACAGTCTCGTAGTGAACTATTCAAAATCGGGACCTTGGTGGGTAGGAATGAATTGTCATCTTGAACCCATATCTAAGTGTGAAATGCTTCTTCTAACTACAAGCCTGAAAGTTATAGACTGGGTTGTGAAACTCATAAAAGTGTCATAACACTTGGTCCAACAAATGTCCAAACAAGAGAGAAGAAAATTTCAACAAAAGATTAAGGAAGGACAACTTCACATCGGGTTCACCAAAATGTAGAGGAGGAAATTTGACACATTGAAATTATATGATATCGAAGGGTGAATGTTCCTCGGCTACCTCAGGGATCGAAGCTCAAGTGTCGGGATAGAAAGACAAGGGTGTTTGGTTATATTTTATGTTTTACACAAAATCAGAGGATCAGAGTTTTAGAGATTGAAAGAGTAGGTTGCAAAGGTCTCGTGAGAAAATTAGTAGGTTCTTGGCCAAGGACAACAATATGGCACATTGTAGTCTCGTACAAATGAAAATCAAGTTTACTAACAAAAATAGCAATGAACCTACCAACTATTCGATGGCTAAATTTCTTAAGTGTTTTAAGATAACATAAATAATAGAGATAAGAAAAATAACAAAAATGAACATAAAATAAGTGAAATGGAAAGGAAATAATAGAATAGAAAAGAAGAGAGGAAACACTTGCAAGAGGTCCTCAAATGAAGCCTCCCATAATTAAATAACTCCAAAACCTACACACATGGGACCAAGAAAATGGTTGGGGTTGTTTTAGGGGCTTGCCTTAGTTAAACCCCCATGTAGGTGTTCCCACCTCCATAGACAACTAGATAGATAGAGATAGATAAAAATATAATAGGTGAGTTAAATAAAATAGATAAACGCGTTATCAAACAATACACTATCACAATAAAATGATAATGCAATAAGGAAAATAGAGTTACCCTCCCTTTAGAAAATGAAGAATATTGAAAGGAAGAGTGAGGAACATCTAAGCTAGTGTGAGATATGCCAATGGTGTCAAAGCCTTGATGTAGAGAATGAGAATGCCAAGAAAAATGTAAATAGAGTGCAAGAACTTGAGATTGAGAGAATGAGAGTGAAAAATGAGAGAATGAGAGATAGTGAATGAATTCTATAATAGGAGGTTTGAAAGAGGTATTTGTTGTTGGAAGTTTGGAAGTCTATCATTATTAGAATAACCTGAAAACATGAGCATGAAGTGTACATTAATAGGTTGATTCAACTGACCATGTGTTGTCATTGATGTCAACATAGTGGGGAAGAATTTTTGGTGTTATTTGTACAGTACTATCTATATCGAAAAGATGATCTATCAAAAATTTGGTTGTTATCTGCTAATGGTGTTGTGGTTTAGTGTGTTGGTTTTTGGGTTTGCACTTCACCACAAGAAGAGGTATAACTCTACTCTTTTAACCATATCATTATGATTGGCTCATACAACTATATTCAAGATATTGAGAAGTTTTGTGAATATTACTAGAAGATATCAATGACAGAGTTCAACTCTGTATATTATTGTCATCTCTTTGTTCAGTATACCTATGTGGGAGATTCCACATTTTCTTATGAAGAATGTTTTGATGTTGTGGTTCTAAAGGTAGGATCACTAATGTCAGCAAAATAAGAAACTAAAGAAATATCGAATCTAAGAGGTGTGTGTGTTGGGAAGCGTGTGTATGATTTTTTTTGTGATTAGGTCTAATTCCTGGCCGACCTAATACATGAAATGTGTTGAGAAGATTAAATACACTTTGCAGATGTTAGTTGGATCTATTTTAGATCCATGCCGACCTAAATTAAGTATTGCACAAGTTTTTTGAGTGTAAAGATGATTTTAAATCTTGTGGGATGCTGACAAAAGCTATTTTGGACTGTTTTGTTTACATCTAATTAGGCCAACCTAATTGATGTGTGTGGATGTAATTGGGTATATATACATGAGATATTTTGGAATTGAAGTGGGAGAGATATGTGGATGAGTGATCAAAATTGATATATCAGATGTAAGTGGTGTTATATGATGTGACCATGCATGTGTGCAAGTGTTTCTTACTCCTAAATATGCAAAACTAACCATGAATGCAAGGTAAAGAACACAAGACCACCTCAATGATTAGCCTAAGTAAAGCACAAAAGAGAGATAAAAAATGAAAATGATTATACCTTTGTGTTGATCTCCTTGGTTGGCCCTTGATTGAAATTTGGTTGTGTGATCCTTTGATAGCAATGTGATGGAAAATGGATGGAAGATGATTCAAATGCAAGATGAGGGTGGATAGGTGATAAGTAAACAAAATGGATGCAAGATTTTGAATGAAAAATGTGTTTAATGGAGGCTTGAATGGCTTAAGATCATAAGTTTGATACTAAATGCATGAGGTCCCTTAAGGCATGTAAGAGGGGGGTATTTATAGAGGAATTTGAATTCTCTAAAGAATTCAATGGTCAGGATCGAGCCACCATGGCCAAGATGGAGGGATGTGGTGAGTTGAGAACTCATAAGCCCTCACATCTTGACATGTGGAGGGTGAGTTGTCCAAGGGGCAAGGTGAGATGGACAAGGTACAAATGATGTGGAGGAAGGACAAATACTTTAAAAGTACCTTGGGGGATGAGAGGATTTCCTCAAAAAGGAACCTCTTGTCCCCAAATGAAGGTGAAAGGGACATGAGGAATTTTAGTATTCCTCAAAAACATTCCATGGAGAAGAGAGAATTGGTTTGAGAAATAAATGTGAATATTTAATTCACATGATTGAAGTGGATAAGGTGGTTGGGAGAATAAATATGGATTTTAAATTCATATGATAAGTACCTTTTGGATAAGACAAGGTTCTTATGGAGGAGGTTGAAAAGTACCTTGTGGATAAAACAAGGCCCTTATAATGGAAGGTTCTTGGCCTTCGTGTGACTTGATGTGAATTTTCAATGATCACATGGGGAAGAGGAGAATCCTTGGAGGAATCAAAAGTGTATTTTAAATTCATGGGGAAGAGGGATATTCCTTGGAGGAGTCAAAAGTGTATTTTAAATTCATGGGGAAGAGGGAGATTCTTGGAGGAATAAAGAGTGAATTTTAAATTCACATAGGGAAGAGAACCTATGTCAAATATGGAAGATGTGAAGGTTGACCAAAAAGGGCATGCTAACTATAGCAAGGGGATTAGATTAAGATTGTGCAAATACATGATTAAGCAAATTAATGAGGGATTATAAGCAAGTGGGAAATGTAGGAGGATGTGACATTAATCTTGATTAAGTGGTGCTTATCTTAATCCAGATTAGAAGAGGGGTTATGGAGGATGTGACAAGGAGAGAAAAAAGATGAATCTAAAATTGATTTAAATTCAAAAGGGAGGAAATGACTAAATTAAATAATAGATATGTTTATTTAATTTAGAGAAAAAAGGATAAAGTATTTAATTGTTAAATTAAATACTTTAGGAACCTTTGGTAGAAGGTGAAATATTAATTAAATAAATACATTAATTAATATTGATGTCATAGAGGCATAAGGAGACGGATTTGGCCATATGGAAGTGGTTAAATTTGGATGTCTACAATGTGAATTCAATGGTAAGAGTTTAGAATCAAAGAAAAATTGTTGTGCAACTGCTAAGGAGAGTCGTACTTCATATTTTGAGCTTTAAAGGAACTGAAATACAACACAAGAAAGGTGCACTTTCCATTAGTTCACACCTTGGCAATGAGCCACATTTTTGTATTGTACTTAACTCTGGTTGTGAGTCTTATAATGACAGTGTCCTGGAAGTGAGCCCCTATAATATACTATATCCTGATATAATATATTGTGAGCTAATCCTCATCGTGGTTTTTCCCATTTTGGGTATTCCATGTAAAAATCCTGGTGTTCATGTGTTTTGTGGCTTTGTGGATAATTCATGGTTTCATTTCTTATTATAGTTAATATAGTTTGGTGATTAAATATGTTGCGTTCAAAAGTTATAGAATATTGATTCACCCCCCTCTCAGCATTTTGAATTTTCAACAATTGGTATTAAAGCTTGGTTCCTTCAGAAAAGTCTAATAGCTTGAGGAAGATCTTGGTTGTTTCAACACAAGGTAGACAAGAAGTGTCTTGTTCCTTCAAAAGAAATCTCTGCATTTGAATATATAGAAGATGACTGCATGTTTGACAAATAAGAACTAGAATCTACTCTTGAAGATCCTGATAGAGTTGAAACTAAGAACAAAAGCTTGAAGGAAAGCCTAGGAGAAGCAAATGAATGCATTAAGAAATTGAGAGAACAAATCAAGAAGTTCAGAGAAAGACATAGGGAAGTCAATATACAGTTGAAGCAAGCAAATGAAGAGATCAGTGGACTAAAAGTAAAAATGGAAGAAAAGAAGAGGATGGAAGAATGTTTGAATGTATTGGTACCAAAAAAGACTAAAGAATGCTTTAGAATTGAACAAGAAATGGTAAATCTTAGATCTGATCTGAGAAAGGAAAGAACACATGGGGAGAAATTCAAAATGAGTACTAAAATGCTTGATGAATTACTTGTAATATAGAAACCCTCTAAGGAAAAAGATGGTTTGGGAATTGAAGAAGGACAAAGTTCAAAGGTAAATCAAACATCTATCAAGGTTGACAATCAAAAGAAGACTCAAGGCAATAGGAGATAATTCAAAAATCAAAGAAGCAATGCTAGAAGACCTTCTATCAGACAACCAAATGCTCCAAGGTACCCATCTTTCAATGGTACTTGTTTTTCATGTAATAAATATGGACATAAAGCAATATAATGTAGGAGTAGAATGAATCAGCATGTTGGATTCTTCTTCAGATAATATTTTGCATGCAAGAAATTTGGACATAGAAGTACTGAGTGCAGAATTCAGATGTTGAATAGATATAGTCAAGATAGAATTTTTCAATCTTTTCATGGCTACTATTATTCATGCAATGCATTTGGACATAAGACTAACTAGTGCAGATCAAGGATGAATAGAAGTTAGTTTGGATAGAAAATTTTTGTATGCTACTTTTGCAACAAACTTGGAAATATTTTAAAAGTTTTTAGAAGTAAAAATAGAAGATAGACTAATCTGGTAAAGAGGAATGAATCGATGAAGAAAGATAATCCTACTGAGGTTAAGAAAGAAATGGAAAGGATATGGAGAAAGAAAGATGAGTCTAAGAACATATATGATTCAGGAACTACAAATACATCTATACTTGCCTCCGGTATAGATAATTCCTCTAAAAACTAAGCCCATGCCAAGGCTTAGGGGGAGCGATAAAAAATTCTAATGAACCCTTGAAATATGCGATGCCATGACCTAGCACGAAGATATGTCTTGAAAAAGGAATTCCTGAAGCTATAAAAGAAAGTTGTGGAAGGAAATATTGCAATGCGGAAGTTTGCGGAGCATTTATAAGATTAACTGTGATACAAGGCTTGGAAGTTTAATAGCTTTTTTTGAAGCATTTATTGTTGATACATTTATTGATATGAGTCAAATCATGAAGTTAAAAACATATTTGAGAAGATAAATTCATTTGATACGAAGGAAATACAAATTGAAGAAGAGGAAGTAGATTCGAGGCGTCTTTCAGAAGAAAAATGTATCAAAACCCTAATCTTCGCCGAAGTAAATTCAAGAGGTATTCTGCTTACGCAATTATTCTCTGAAATTTTTATTTTAAATGCAATGGATGGTTCAAAGTTAGTAAATGTCTCAGATAAACCAAAAATTAAATTGAAGATGTATTCTTTGAAAAATTTGTCGAAAGACTCGCTAGGTGCATTTTCTTGCACTCCCCTTAGAGTTGACCTACTGAGGATATCTATGCTAGCATATATAGAAAAATAGAAGAAATGTCCTCTGTTGGATTGAGTATGTTGTGGAAAAATGAATTGGAAGAAAGTTACAATATCATTAAACCAGAATACAAAACCCTAGTTGAAAAGAAATTGGACATATGGTGGAAGTTTCCACTATTTGAATTCAATAAGAAGTACATTGAAATTGTATTACACATGATTCATGAAGAATCTATCTGGATTGACAACGCACACTCGATAACTAGGGAAGAAATAAGGGATATTAATGGTTTATGGTCCTTCGAACCAGTACCAAGGTGAAAGTTTTTCAATGACCAAGAATTAATTGAAAAGACTGGTGCAACTCTCCAAGGAAAGGAACTCATATTGAGCATATTTGGAAATTTGGCTATCCAATATGCCACAATGCTTGTTGGACATAAAATTTGTCTACTTAACGATGGCTATATATTCTCTACTATTGTTGCTCACATTGCATTTGACATGATTGAGAATGGTGCAAATTATGATCTTTGTGAGTTACTTCGATAACACTTAGTGAAGAATTTGAAAGAAATAAAAAAGAACAAAAAAAATACATTCATGTATGGTACTTTAATAGTTTGCTTACTTTTCTACTTCATGAAGGAGACACTGGTAATTGGACTAGTGGAATGGATAAATACAAAACTGGTAGCACACCAGATAATAAATCTTATGATGAATCTTGGTGGATCAAATGCTCAAGAAACTTCTCTTGTGAAATTCTTTGAAATGTTGCAGATGAGAATGAATAAGAGAATAAGAATACCAAAGAGTGAGGTGGAAAAATACGCTAGAGACATCAGTTTCCTTGTATCTACTGATTTTTTTTACATAGAAACAATTGAACCCAAACTTGTGTAGATTTTTGAGTTAGATTATGAAGTAATTGTGGAGGAAGTTGATTATTATGTAGAATTTCTTCTAGGAAGCCCAAAGGACCCCAACAAAACTGGTTTAGAAGAAAGGTCTATGACTAAAGCCTTCGATAGTACAAGAAGAATAGGTAAGAAAAGAAAAAGTGTTGCTATCAAGCAAGAGGTTTCAAAACAAGAAGAAAGATTGCAATTTGATGTGACCCTACATGAGCGTGAAAGCAAAAGTACACAAGACTTGGAAGAAGCAATAAAATCTTTACAAGAGGTAATTCTTGGTGCAAACATTAATTCATCAGAATCCACTATAGAAAATCTTAGGAGTATGGTTGATTCATTGAAAGCATACATCTCTAGATTAAAAGAACAAACAGGAAATGAGTCAAAAGAAAGAACTACAGAGGAAAATCTAGAAGACATCAAAAAGAAATGTGCAAATGCACACCATAGAGTCTTGAAGGGCTTGAAGGACGTTCAAGATTGTGAAGGAGAAGCACATGATTTAATATCTTTTTGTTTGAGTTGGTCTAGTTGGACACAAAATACAAAGAATGAAATGAGTCAAAACGAGATTCAAATAAGAACTCAAGTGGATGTCTATGATCTGGAAAACAACAAGAACAATTAGAGATGGTCTTACATCATGCAACTGTAGGACACATTATTTAGCTTACATAATTTGAGAACATAAACAATCAAGCAGTATGTGGCACTAAGAGACTTAGTAAAGATAAGGCACATTCCTATATCTAGTGCCCTTGCTAGTGCTGAAAAACTATCAAAAATAAATCTCATCCCCAACATTGTGGAAGAAGGAATAGAGTCTCTAACAGATCTTTCATTATTATACAAGACTCTTGTAGACATAAAAGGATCTTAGGAAGAAGGAAAATCTACTTGGCAGGATACTCTTAATAATCTCAAGGGATCTTTATCTTCAGGTTGATGTATTCTTATATTTTTGATCAATTATCCTTTTGTTGATGCATACATACATATATCCAAGTGAAATATACTGGACTCATGCATGACCTTTTCCATTGATGTCAAAGGGGGAGAGATAATGAGAAGGAAATTTTTTTTTTTGTCAATACATTTTGGATGATTGGAAAACTTCTTTTGGAAATTCAAGGTTAATTTTGAAAGGGGGAGTTAAGGTTAGGAAGAAATAAGTTTTGACTCATGATATGGAAAATGTTTTTATATGCATGTTGTCATTAATGACACAAAGAGGGAGATTGTTGGAAGTATGGAAGTTTGTCATTATTGATGTAGCCTGGCAACATGAACATGAAGTGTACATACATAGGTTGATTCAACTACCCCTGTATTTTTATTGATGTCAATATAGTGGGGAAGCATTTTTGGTGTTATTTGTACATTACTATCTATACCGAAAAGCTGATCTATCAAAATTTTGGCTAAGTGTTCTTTGTTGATGGTGATGTGGTTTAGTGTGTTATTTTTTGGGTCCACACTTCACCACAAGAAGAGGTATAACTATGCTCTTTTAACCATATCATTATGACTAGCTCATACAACTATATTCAAGATATCGAGAAGTTTTGTGAAGAGTACTAGAAGATATCAATGACAAAGTTCAACTTTGTATATTATTGTCATCTCTCTGTTCAGTATACATGTGTAGGAGATTCCACATTTTCTTATGAAGAATGTTTTGATGTTGTGGTTCTAAAGGTAGTCTCACTAATTTTAACAAAATAAGAAACAAAAGAAATATTGAATCTAGAAGGTGTGTGTGTTGGGAAGCATGTGTATGTTTGGAAGTTTTTGTGATTAGGTCCTATTCCTAGCTGACCTAATACATGAAATGTGTTGAGAAGATTAAATACCCTTTGCGGATATTAGTTGGATCTATTTTAGATCCATGTCGACCTAAATTAAGTATTGCACAGGTTGTTTGAGTGTAAAGATGATTTTAAATCTTGTGGGGTGCTGACAAAAGCTATTTTGAATTGTTTTGTTTAGATCTAATTAGGCAGACCTAATTGACGTGTGCAGATGTAATTGGGTATATATACATGAGATATTTTGGAATTGAAGTGGGAGATATATGTGGATGAGTGAGCGAAATTGAGATATCAGATGCAAGCGGTGTTATATGATGCGAACATGCGAATTCAGTAGTAAGAGTTTAAAATTAGTGCAGAATTGTTGTGTGACTACTAAGCAGAGTAGTACTTCATATTTAGAGCTTCAAAGGAACTGGAATACAACACAAGAGAGGTGCACTTTCCATCAGTTCATACATTGGCAGTGAGCCACATTTTTGTATTGTACTTAACTCTGGATATGAGCCTTATAAGGATAGTGTGTCCTGGCAGTGAGCCCCTATAATATACTATATCTGGATATAATATATTGTGAGTTAATCCTCACTGTGGTTTTTCCCATTTTGGAAAAATTAAGTGTTGTTCATTTGTTTTGGTGGCTTTGTGGATAATTCATTCTTTCATTTCTTATTATAGTTAATATGGTTTGGTGATTAAATATGTTGTGTTCAAAAATTATAGAATACTAATTCACCCCCCTCTTAGTATTCTAAATGTTCAACATTTGCATGTCGAGGGATGTTTTTAGTGTGCTTTCAAGCAGTAGAGGTGTTACACTTTGTGGGTAAGAAGGAAGTGTAATGTACCAATGACTACGCGGTCATGAATTTTTTAGGATGTTCGTGCAATGCATAGACATCTACATGGCGCATGGTCATTCGTGACAAAAAAATCACTTTAACAATCGAGAATGAAAAGTTTAAGGAAAAAATTAAGGTTAGGTGAAGAGGACATTGCATTATCAAGTTTAATTAATCTAAAGGGGAGGTTTATGAAATGCATAATTACATAGGTGCAATTTTCGGCATTACAGTAACATAATGAAGCTAGGGACATTAGATACAATATTTCCATGTAAAATAGAATTTGATATCCTCGCTTTGTTTAACAAGATAATAAAAAAAAATTAAAGGAGAAGAAAAACGATTCAATGTTAGAGGGTAATCTTTAGTTTCCTTTGCCACTAGCATGTTTTTAACGGGTGAAAATAATTAATTGAGCTTTTAGACATGATGCATTAATTATTAGAGGAAAAACTAGTCTAGAAAAGGCTATTGATTTTTTGTTGCTACATTTACATGTAATCAACCATATATATCTATTCTCATTGGTGATTCTCAAAAAATAAAAGTAGAGTACAACCTTCATTAGATATCATAATCAAGCAGATCAATATGCCAATTTCAATTAACTTAAACTATAAACAAAACATATTTTCTAAAGCAATCATGAAGAAAACAAATTCTAAACAAGACTAACAATATTTTTATTGTTACATCTATGTGGAATCAACCCTATATCTCTACTCTCACTAGAAAAAATAATAACCATCCTTACATTTCATAATAACAAACAAATCAACGTAGAAATTATATTTAACATCAAGTATATAGAAAAAATCTATTTTTCAACTAAATTATGATGCCAAAACATTCTTAGGTTCCATTAACTTTGAGAACCACTTCATCAAAGTTTGGTGGTTATCTGATCTTAGGTATCTTAAAAGACTTTGTCAAAATCATGTATCTTGAAAGGATTGGGACCACACAATATGAAATGATGCTTCCTCTAGTATTCACTTTCCCTCCTTGATGTGTTGGCATAATTGGTTTGATCCCACAATGCAAACATACAAAATATGACTCTTGGTAACATTATGATAAATGCCACTTGAGAGACTTTGTCTAACCAAATTATCCCAAAAGGTTTAAGAGGCATGAGTGCATGAATGCAACCTACTTAATAGTTTACCTACCCAACCCAACATATTGGTGCAATTAGTTTTTACCCACAACATTTATGATGAAAAACTGACATGGTATAATTTAGCATAAACAAATATTGAACAAGTATGTGATAATTTAGCATAAATTAAAATAAAATGAGAAATATATATTTCATATGATTGTCATTATGCTTATTTTTAGTTAATTCTTACTAATTAGGGTATTTAAATAGAAAAATATATGATAAATCATTTGATGGACAAATGGTCACATGTCATTCTAATACAATCATATATCTAACTATGACTACCATCATGGAAAGAAAGATCATTATGTATTAAGGTCTATGAAACTACATATGATATTGAACTACCAAGTAGGATGATAGTGAGTACATTTATGGGAGGTGAAACCCTATTCACTTTGTGTATAACACTCTTCTTTAATGTAGATGTGATAGTATCAATAGTATAAGTGGGTGGTAGTAGTATCAAAACTAGGTCCAATCCCACTACATGAGCATCCTTCTAACTAATATTGAGACATATGAATGCCTTGTTTTATAAAGGTGTTCGTGAGTAGAAATAACATGGAGGGTTTCGGTAAGTGCACAAAGATGGGGGACCAAAAAGTGGCCAAAAACACTATTGGGTCCATTTTTCATATAATACAAGTGAATTATAATAATACACTCACATTATAGTGTGCTTGCATGTTATGGCTTGGTAGTGGCTCAATCACTATCGAGCCATAAACATGATAATTTTGTAATGCTAGCATGATATGATGCTAGAATGTTATAATGCTAACATTTTATATTGTTAGCATGTTATAGCGCAAGCACATTATAAGTTGCCTTGAAAACTACCAAACCTTAGGGTTATATTTTCCTTGGGCATCCAATCCAAAGGGCTAACCTTGCATGTTAATCCCAAAGACATGTTTTCTAAAAAATATAGAAAACACCTAAATGTCAAGCATGCTCTTTATCAAGTTTGTATGTCTTTCAATGTTGATCTAAAAAAACCATAATAACATCAAGCTCTATCTTACCTTTCTAAACATATAATTTATTCTACAGTTCAAATATGTTAAGGGTTTGTGAATATAATTTATTTTGCTAGTGTCTCCCTTTTTCTTGAAAACCTATGAATAGTAATTTTGGTGTAACTTTTTATTTGTTCATCCAAGTTCGCAACAAATTTCATTTTTACATTCTAGACTCTATTCTATGCACATTAAAAAAATATTTCAATTAGTTTCCAAAAAAATTAAGGGGAAGCATGCTCATTTTTAAAATTTTTAAGGTGTGTCCACTTTAAAAATTAGTAAAAAGTCACATATTCATAAAAAATAGCAAAAAATTAGGCATAAACTACATGATGTTAGCTAATTTTCCACTGAAGTGATTTATGAAATCCTTATGTTTTAGGGGAGCACACCATAAACTATGTTATATTATTTTGACAAAAATAGGAGCACTTTATGTGCCCCCCCTATTTGAACCTCTTAATCTCCACCATTTAAAAAAAAATAGTTTAGAGAGTAGATTTAGAGTACTATGACTCTTGTTAGATTGTCACATCTTCAAATTTTGACCATGACTATCTTCAATTTCTCGTCTAAGATCAATTTTTACTGATTTTAAAAAAGTGGCCAATTAAGACCCTCTTTTGGTCCCCCATTTCCATGCACATACTCGTTTGCATGTTTATAACTTCCTTGATGATTGATGACACTATCAGATGATGACTAGGTTCTTGGCCTAGTAGTCATAGTGGATGGTTTGGTGCTTGGTGAGCTCTAATATTGATATAATTAAGAATTTTGTATAATATAAATTAAAAGTAGATTTTTAAGAAAATAAAGAGGCATCTCATTATTGTTACAAGGAGATTATCTAATGACCATCCACCAGCTATCCCTAATTTCTTGTTGTGTCATCGTGATTGTAACAATAGATATGAATCTCTTGCAGTTCGATGCAAGGAGTGCATTTGTTTTTGGATCTATAAAAACAACATTTTTTTAATCTTTTGCTATCCCTTTTCTTGACTTCATCGTATGATAACTTTGTTGCATAAAAATAGTGAGATGACCCCTTATGTGTTTCTTGTTGATGGATTTGAATCATCTTCAAGTCAAATTGCTTCACCATGTTGCATCTAATGTACTTACAAGTGATGCATGATGGGGTTTGATGTTGATGCCCTCAATGTTTCTACTAATCCTATCATTTTCTTCTTCTTTAGTTTCCTTAATAGGTCTTCTTGGCTTTGCAAAGAATTTATAGGAAGTGTTGGAGGAAATTTGAGTGGTATAGGATTTTTTTGTGGTTTATTTTTCACATTATGCTCAAGGTTAGGGATTACAAAATCTAAAATGAAAAATGAAAATAAGAAATTTATTTTAAAAACAAAAAATTTATTAAAAAATCAAAGAAATTTTGATTTAAAAACTTGAAATATAAATCACTTGCTTCTTCAATACACCAATGCAAATAATGCAAAGAGGGGGCTTGTTAATGCTCCTAATCACCAAAATTTGTTTGTATAATAACATAAATTACACCTTAAGGATCTTTAGGTTGCAAGTTGTGGTTAACTCATGGCTTGTGTTTTATTTTTATTTTTGACAATGTGATATTATAATGCGTATGAATTATATCTTGGTCATTGTCAAGCCATAACATGCAAACATTATAACACATACACTCATTCCTTGCTTATATTTAAAAAAATATGTAAATATTTAGTGAAAAATGGTACTTTTGACCACTTTTTTGTCCATCAACTTAGTGCTCATGCACCTAGATTAATTATGAATAATTTATTTACATTTATTGAATTAGCCTAGATTAGCTTAAGGGAAAGGTTATCTTAATTACATTATTTTATAAAATAAGACATGTCTTAGCATTTGAAGAGCAACTTTTAATGGATAAGAGTGATCTCTTAATAGTGTGTCTCATTTGTGGGATGGAGTACAAATATGAGTTTTGGAAGGGCACAAATCATTAAATACTTTCAAATGAAGGTCTTGAATTTGAAGGAAAAATGTTTTCCATACATAAATAGGATTTGGATGAATGTCTTTTTCCATTTATAAATGTTACATTGAAAATATCTATAAGAAAAATCCTTTAATAAGGGTAACTTTGAATGAAGGACCTTCAATTCAAAGGTTTTTTATGTTGCTCTCCTTTTACTCACATAGGTTTTAGAAAAAAATACTTCAAAAAATGATTTGGACTATCAAATGGAGTTACCATGATCTTGTACGACCATAATCTTTGGAATAAGTTTTATAAAATATATAATTTGTAATATATTTTATCTACTTATTATATTTATTTTCTATTTTTTAGTGAATATATGAATTTTACCAAACATAAAAGTATTTTCTCAACACAAGTAAAAAAATAAAAAACCTTAGAATTAAAAAATACATGCAACCTCCATTACTTCAATAGAAATCTATAACATAATATTCCTCTAAATTATAATTAATTTGAATTAAAAAATTAATAATAAATAAAATATACAACAAAAATATTTGCATGTCTTATATATTAGTGCTAGTGATTCGTGTTTAAGAAATTATGAATTTTTATGTAAAAAATTATGCATAATGATATTTTCCCTCATTAAATACTATAAAATAAAATAAAAAATTATTAAGATTTTTTAAAATTAATATATAAATTGTAAAATTTATACAAACAACTATTTATATAACCTTGAAAATTATTAATTTACATTATCTTCAAATTCTTAACAATTTATTTACTAGAATTAATATAAATTAAAATTTATCCATAATTATTAAAAATAAATGCTCAACAAATAGCGTGAAATTCAGACCCAACTTCAAGGAATCTTAAAAAGAACTTTGTGTTTGTTTTTATTTACATGTTTGTCAATTTTCCTAAGCTATAAAGATAAACATGAGCAAGTGGACCACAAAGCATCTCACTATTGAGTACTATGTGAAAGTGAGTGATTGTTCTACTTTTGATCAATAGTATTGACAAGTGAGTGAGATCTCTCTCGAGTCCCAAACCTTCCATCACAAACTTTGTGTTTGTTTTTATTTACATGTGTGTCACTTTACCTAAGTTGTAAAGATAAAAGTGAGCAACTGGATCACTAAGCATCTCACTATTCGCTACTATGTGAAACTGAGCAATGGTTCTACTTTTGGTCAATAGTATTGACAAGTGAGTGGGATCTCTCTTGAGTCCCACACCTTCTATCACAAACTTTGTGTTTGTTTTTATTTACATGTGTGTCTTTTTTTTTTTTTTTAATGAATAGGTAGATATCTATATTAATATAAAGATAAAATTACAAATTCACAAAAAAAAGGCGGATGGTAGAAAGGAGCACCCCAAATGTCACATGGGTCCAACCCAGAAAATCCAAAATAACACATGAGCCCAACCCAGAAAATCCAAAATATCACATGGGCTTAGCCCAGAAGTCCAATAACAGAAAGAAAATTAAGCAACCAAGGCAGTGCCAATAGATCCTGGGGGGTCCCTGTCATCCAGATTTTTCCCCCATACATTAACGGTGTCATTTTAGCTAAGTTGTAAAGATAAAAGTGAGCAAGTGAACCACTAAACATTTCACTATTCAGTACTATGTGAAAGTGAGCGATGGTTCTATTTTTATCAATAATATTGACAAATGAGTAGGATCCCTCTCGAGTCCCACACCTACCATCACTTTATACAAAAAAAAATCATCTATATATATTTTTATCTTTGTATAAGAATTGTCTACATTTCATGTAGACCGTAAGCAAAAAATCATTGACCTATAAAGCTTTAGAAAAGAAGGAAGATAAGGTGTTAATGGAATATACATTAGAAGATTTTATATGAATTTTAGAAGGCCCATATTACTCTTTAAGCAAATAGATATTGATAAAACATGTGTCTATGCTCACTACCTTAAAGTAGATAGTGATCTATCCTCAACAAGACAAAAACAAAGTAAACGAGTGTTACAGGGACTAAAACAAAGCTTACAAATTATCGAGTCTGAGAGCTACATAGCTACAAAAAGTGTTTGTTTAAAAGGTAAAAAGGATTAGAAAACCATTGTTCTTACACTTTGTAGGAAGACAATAAACATAATTAATTGTAGTTTGACAATTTTGTTGGAAACTACAACGATAAAGATAGGACTTGAAATTTATTGCATTACAGAGAAAGTTGCCCTCTTCCTTAATGAAATTGTACAACTTATGAATGGGACAAATCATTGTGAGGTCCGCAAGGTCACCTGCACACCTAAACCACCGGGAAATTTTTCATTACAAGACAAGGCAATCAGTAAAATTTGTGTGCCATTCGTATGAAGGACGTCAAACCGAAGTGTTTTGCTTAACCATTATCCCATCTGCACATTTGAAATATTCACCAGATACATTGGCACCGTGCAATTATGCAACAAATTCAATTTTGATCGTATAAGAGAAGTTAACTTTGGTAATGCAGACAATAATACCCTGTTTGTTATTTAACTTTAAGGGAAGTTACAACTTAGAAGGAACATGCTTTTGTTTTTGTATGTTACTGTGTCGGTTTACTTAAGCTGTAATGATCAAGAGAGCTCTGTGGCACTAACCAAGTATCCTACCATGGAGGAGATCGAATTGTTATGGAGAATAGTTACAGTGTCTGTACATGGGAAATAAAGCATTCATTGATCTAGAAGTCTGCGCTGGCTAAATCTTTTTCGCTGACGAAGAGGCCATGAAAACCGTAGGGAACTCTCACGGGGAGTTCAACTGAGGCCACGATCTGTAGCGTTGGAGACTGTGCGTCCATCACCACAAAGTGGGAGAGTCCAGTGGTTTCATTGTGAGTGTAGGCCACCACGTACCCGTCGTCCTCCACTGCGTTCAAGTCAGAAGTCCGCGGCACGAAAAAGGGCTCACTGCCAAAGCACCCATCGCCGTACACCCGCGACGCAACCTCACAATCTCTTCCGCGCTCCAAATCGAGCTTAACAACTCCGGATATCTTCGGCAGCGGCGCGCCCAAAGACATGTAGGAGTATCTGTTCTTCTTTGTTATGAATCGGGGATTCACCACCCCGAATTCGAGAGGCTTGGAAGACAAACGCTTTCGTGTCACTTTCCCAGCGGCCAAATCTATCCGGACTTCCTCTACCATGGGATGAACCAGATGCTGGTTCTCGAGCACGTGTTGTACGGAAGACGCATTGGCGGCAATGAGCACGATATCGTTGCCCTCGTCCCACGCGTTGAGCGAATGGAAGAAATTGAAGCCTGGGACGTCCACCCACTTGATGCCTGAATCATCCGTTGCGTAGCGCGGCAAGATGCCCAGTCGCGCTACTTTGCCACCGTCGTAGCCGACGGGCGATCCCTCGCCAGCAATCATGTCCAGTGGGTTGGCCACGATCTGCGTGTCGGGGAAAATGGCGTACTTGCCCGTGATGGCGAAGTCGTGTATAAACGAAAGCTGCCCGAGGGACAGGATTCCTACGTCAGGCTCCTTCTTCCCGCTAGGCGCCACTCTGAAGTAGTTGAGAAACGGCGGCACAGGGCCGTAGCGGAAGGCAAACAGTTCCCCCGTCTCGGGATCGATCTTGGGGTGCGCCGTCATCCCCATGATCAGTTTCCCTTCGAAGTCGTAACGCCCCACGGTCTCCAAGTCCCCGGCTTCTGTGACCCGGACTATGTAGGGCACATCGGACTCGCCCAAGGCCATTAACTTGTTGTCAAAGAATAGTAGACTGGTATTTGCGAGGCCGCAGCCATCGAGAGGATTGAAGAGCCCGAGAGC
This sequence comes from Sequoiadendron giganteum, assembly GCA_007115665.2. Classification (NCBI taxonomy): domain Eukaryota; kingdom Viridiplantae; phylum Streptophyta; class Pinopsida; order Cupressales; family Cupressaceae; genus Sequoiadendron; species Sequoiadendron giganteum. The sequence continues at coordinate 29,989,103 of CM021110.1, forward strand.
GATTCTGGCAGAGAAAAGCGCCCCCCTGGCCATGCCGGCAACACCATGGAAGCCGGAGAAGACGTTGGGCATCACCGGACCCCGCGCGTTACCTTCTCCGACGAATTTGTTGGTGCGAACGAAGCGGCTGCAAAACGTGGGGCGGCCATTTCGAATACGGAGGGCGTGCAGCATGCCGTCCCCGTCGAAAGAATGGTAACCGCCGCGCGGAAGATGACTGGGATTGGGGCCATTTCGTATGTACATCCCGTCAAGACACGTGGGCAGAGTTCCTTGAACTTTCAGGCATTCAGTCGCCGCAGTCTCCTTGACGGGGGCAAAGTTACCCGCTAAAACAAACTTGGGATCCACCGACGGCCTCAGTGGTTTCTCAATGAAGTTGTTGATGATGTCATCTACGGCATTACAGAAAAGGGCGGCTAAAGCTCGCGAAGCGGGAACATCCTTGGAACTTAAGCTAATGAACGACTGCACAGTTGCAGGCCTTTTTAGGGACTTTAAGGCATGGGTTGGCGTGCCATCTTCTACTGGTAAACTGGCCTTTTTGTCTGTCCGAATGTCGGCGGATGTGCGGGCAGGGGGTTTCGCTTCTGTTTGCACACAAACAACCAAGCTACGCGGATGACGAGGGAGAGGAGAGTGTTTAGGGAGATGAAAAGCTTTGAACAAGTTTGTGGAAGAAGCGGATGAGATTGACTCCATTATTGCTTTCCTACGAGTTGCTAAGCAAACTGGCTATTATAGTCTATATCGATAGGAACGTCGCCCTGATCTGAACAAGCTTATGTAAGAAGCAGATGAGAGCGCCTCCATTATTTCTTTCCTACAAGTTGCTAAGCAAGTAGGTAATATTTTATATAATAGGATGATGAACCTGATCTGAACAAATTTGTGGACGAAGCAGATGAGATTGCTTCCCTACAGGTTATAGTATATATAGATAGAATCATCATTCTCATGTTAGGTTATAGTATATATATAGATAGAATCATCACTCTCATGTTGATCATCGATTCTATTTTTTACAATTTAGGTATAGGTAGGTTATAGAGGATTCTCAAACACTAGTTCGTAGGTCGGTTAAATTTGACATATTTTTAGCATAGATCTTTTAAGTATTTGAAAGACAAAAATTAACTATTTTTAATTATTTTGTTTATATTGATTTTTTTGTTTTGTGTTTCAAAGGTTATGATTTGTTTCAATGTTCTCATGTAAATTCAAGTGGAGGTGAATAAAATTGAATTTGAAGTGGTTTATTTACATGTGTTTTTGGATCATTGGGACAATGTCTCATGTATAGTTGATAGAGAGCCATTGACTTTGCCCTCTAATATAGGTCACTCCCCCTTTTGTGAGTGCCAATGTATATGCAACTAGAATGTTCATGGTGGACATGACTCTCAATCACATGCTTCCTAGCCTCTTCTAAGTAGAGTCAAGGATTGGACTACTCGTGGTTGGTTTCAACCATCTTGCTTGTCTTTGGCCTCGTTTGAGCTTCGTGATTGTGGAGCCTCTAGATGACCGCACTCTAGAAAATGTCATCTTACTTTAGCTATTTCTCTAATTCATGACATTCAACCTTTTGTTGAAGAAAATAATAAAGAGAGTGCAATTACTAGCTAGAACACTATTCTTCATAATCCATATCTTGTTGACGTTTGAGGAAAGCCAAATGATCATGATTCATCCCCTACTAATCGCTTGGCTCTTATCGCTTAATGACCTTATCTCTTGTCTTTTTAGATTTGTCTATTAAAACTTATTTCTTTTATTGATTTTAATGTATGAATTTTTATACTCGATTCTTTTTAAAAATATATTTCATTAATTTTTTCCATGAACAAACAAAAAATCTAGTTTCTCCAATACAATTTATTCTATCCATGTAACTATCTTGATTTTTTCTCTTCCATACTTTTCCCTTCATTTTATACGTTAATAAACATTATAATTTTTTTCAATGCCACTCTTGTTCCATATACTACTAAAGATTAAAAATATTCCTTTCAATCATCCAATGCAGACAAAGTTGAATTCGTCTCGCAGCTGATTGTCTTCTGTTTCGCAGAAAACATTCCGAAGAACCTCCATTCTGATTTAACTCCCGACAGGACGGATAAGCGAGTAAGAGTTCGGAGGTCCTTTTTGTGGGTCGGCCGGTGGAGTCAAGATTTTGCTTTCATCCCATGTGATAGTGTTTGGCATTTATCGTGCTTACTGGAGTGATATGGACGCCCCATCAATATTAACTGGAATCACCAGCTGAGTTACATTCCATTTAAACCAAGCCTACCACACTCTGTGGACAAGAATGTCTCTACATACCTGCAGAGATTGACAAAAACTATAGTCTTTGATGTTTTGTTTGGAGTTTCTCAGTTATTTTTCTTAAATATCTATCGATGGATCATCTAATTGTTATGGTCCACAGCATCTTTTTATATCTATCATGGATAATCTAATTTTTATGGTCCACAGCATCTTTATGTCTATCATGAATCATCTACTTTTTATGGTCCACACCACCTTTATGGATTCTTCGGAGGACAATTTATATCAGATAAGATAATTGATATTTATTAAGAAGAGTTAAAATGAAAGTGTTTTATTTAATTATCAATTGGTTAGATGTTTATCTTTTTTAAATAAAACAATTTTAGTGATGAGAGGTTAGGAATCTTTATTCAACAATTGGTTGGGTGTTTCACTTTCTGAATAGAACGTCTTTACCGAATAGAGGTAAGAAGCATTCTCTATTCAACTATTGACTAGATGTCTAACTCTCTAAAATAGAATGATTTGAATCTTGTGAATCACATATTTTCTTTTAGCCAACTTGAATATTTCAAGCGCTTTCAACTATCTGATAGTTGGGTTCAAGAAGTTGAACAAAGTGGGAACACACGTATTTGAGCCAATTAAAATGTTAATAGGAATATTTTCTAATTTTAATTTTTTTAAATACTAATTTGTTGACTTAGTTGCAATTATTTTACACATAATAGTGAAAAGTAAAAGATTAAATTTTGGTAACCTTAGGTGTTACTAGCTTGTGTATACATTTTTTTTTAGATGTCCACAACATATGAAATAATTTTTGAATAGGACAATTTATATCAAATAAGATAAAATTGGCATCTAGTGAAAATAGGTTATGAGCACTCTATCCAATGCTTGACTCTCACAACAAAACAACTCATATTAAATAAGATAATTGGCATCTAGTGAAAAGAGGTTATGAGCATTCTATCCAACTATTGGTTGGATGCCTAACGGATTGAATAGAATGAGCACTAGTTTGTGTAAACAATTTCTTTTTAAAGGGTCCACACCATCTAATATAATTATCAAACAAGACAATTCATGTCAAATAAAAGAATCGACATCTAGTGAAAAGAGGTTATGAGAAAATTAAAATGTTAATTGGAATATTTTTTAATTTTATCTTTTTTTGAATATTAATGTGTTGACTTGGTTGCATTTATTTTACATAATAGTGGAAAGCAAAAAAATAATTTTGGGAACCTTAGGTGCTACTAGTTTTTGTAAACAATATTTTTTTTTTTCAAAAAGGTCCACACCATTTGAAATTATTTTTAAACATGAAAATTCATATAAGTTAAGATAATTGGCATCTAGTGAAAAGAGATTATGAGCACTCTATCCGACTATTGGTTGGATGCCTAACTCTCAAATGAGACAATTCATATTAAATAAGATAATTGGCATCTAGTGAAAAGAGGTTATGAGAAAATTAAAATGTTAAATGGAGTATTTTTAATTTTAGAATTTTGGAATATTAATATGTTAACTTGGTTGTAATTATTTTACATAATAGTGGAAAGAAAAAGAATAGTTTTGGGAACCTTAGATGTTACTAGTTTGTGTAAACAAAATTATTATTTCAAAAGGGTCTCCACCATTTGAAATAATTTTTAAACATGGAAATTCATATCAGATAAGATAATTGGCATCTAGTGAAAAGAGGTTATGAGCACTCTATCCAACTATTGGTTGGATGCTTAAATCTGAAATGAGACAATTCATATTAAATATAAAATAATTGGCATATATTAAAAATCAGTTATGAACATTCTATCCAACTATTGACTAGAAACCTCTTGAATAAAATATGCACTAGTTTGTGTAAAAGAAGCTATTTTTAAAAAAGTCCATACCATCTAATATAATTACCAAATAATACAATTCATGTTAAAAGAAATAATTGGCATCTAGTGAAAAGAGGCTATGAGCCAACTAAAATGTTAATTGGAATATTTTCTAATTTTAGGTTTTTTAATTTTTTTTAATAAAGGGGGTAAAAGGGTAAGTGCACCAATCTGTGACACAATTTAGGTGTCAAATTGAAAAAACGATCATCTAATTGTTATGGTCCACATCATATTTATATCTATCATGGATAATCTAATTTTTATGGTCCACAGCATCTTCATGTCTATCATGAATCATCTACTTTTTATGGTCGGCACCACCTTTATGGATTCTTCAGAGGACAATTTATATCAAATAAGATAATTGATATTTATTAAGGAGAGTTAAAAAGAGAGTGTTTTATTTAATTATCAATTGGTTAGATTTTTATCTTTTTTAAATAAAATAATTTTAGTGATGAGAGGTTAGGAATCTTTATTCAACAATTGGTTGGGTGTTTCACTTTCTGAATAGAACGTCTTTACCGAATAGAGGTAAGAAGCATTCTCTATTCAACTATTGACTAGATGCCTAACTCTCTAAAATAGAATGATTTGAATCTTTTGAACCACATATTTTCTTTTAACCAACTTGAATATTTCAAGCGCTTTAATCAACTATCTGATAGTTGGGTTCAAAAAGTTGAACAAAGTGGGAACACATGTATTTGAGCCAATTAAAATGTTAATAGGAATTTTTTCTAATTTTAATTTTTTTAAATACTAATTTGTTGACTTGGTTGCAATTATTTTACACATAATAGTGAAAAGTAAAAGATTAAATTTTGGTAACCTTAGTTGTTACTAGCTTGTGTATACATTTTTTTTTAGATGTCCACAACATATGAAATAATTTTTGATAGGACAATTTATATCAAATAAGATAAAATTGGCATCTAGTGAAAATAGGTTATGAGCACTCTATCCAATGCTTGACTCACAACAAAAAATATCATATTAAATAAGATAATTGACATCTAGTGAAAAGAGGTTATGAGCATTTTATCCAACTATTGGTTGGATGCCTAACATATTGAATAGAATGAGCACTAGTTTGTGTAAACAATTTTTTTGAAAGGGTCCACACCATCTAATATAATTATCAAACAAGACAATTCATGTCAAATAAAAGAATCGACATCTAGTGAAAAGAGGTTATGAGAAAATTAAAATGTTAATTGGAATATTTTTTAATTTTAGTTTTTTTTTTAATATTAATGGGTTGACTTGGTTGCATTTATTTTACATAATAGTGGAAAGCAAAAAAATAATTTTGGGAACCTTAGGTGCTACTAGTTTTTGTAAACAATATTTTTTTTTTTCAAAAAGGTCCACACCATTTGAAATTATTTTTAAACATGAAAATTCATATAAGTTAAGATAATTGGCATCTAGTGAAAAGAGATTATGAGCACTCTATCCGACTATTGGTTGGATGCCTAACTCTCAAATGAGACAATTCATATTAAATAAGATAATTGGCATCTAGTGAAAAGAGGTTATTAACATTTTATCCAACTATTAGCTGGAAACCTAACTCTTGAATAAAATGTGCACAAGTTTGTGTAAAAAAAATTATTTAAAAAAAAATCCATACCATCTAATATAATTACCAAACAAGAAAATTCATGTCAAATAAAATAATTGGCATCTAGTGAAAAGAGGTTATGAGAAAATTAAAATGTTAAATGGAGTATTTTTAATTTTAGAATTTTGGAATATTAATATGTTAACTTGGTTGTAATTATTTTACATAATAGTGGAAAGAAAAAGAATAGTTTTGGGAACCTTAGATGTTACTAGTTTGTGTAAACAAAATTATTATTTCAAAAGGGTCTGCACCATTTGAAATAATTTTTAAACATGGAAATTCATATCAAATAAGATAATTGGCATCTAGTGAAAAGAGGTTATGAGCACTCTATCCAACTATTGGTTGGATGCTTAAATCTGAAATGAGACAATTCATATTAAATATAAAATAATTGGCATATATTAAAAATCAGTTATGAACATTCTATCCAACTATTGACTAGAAACCTCTTGAATAAAATATGCACTAGTTTGTGTAAAAAAAGCTATTTTTAAAAAAGTCCATACCATCTAATATAATTACCAAATAATACAATTCATGTTAAAAGAAATAATTGGCATCTAGTGAAAAGAGGCTATGAGCCAACTAAAATGTTAATTGGAATATTTTCTAATTTTAGGTTTTTTAATTTTTTTTAATAAAGGGGGTAAAAATTTATTAGATCATTAGAATAAAGATACAATCAACAATAAGAATCATCAAATCAATCAAGGAAGGGATTTGAATCCATTTTAACAACACCATAACATCATCACCACATGAGATCCAAACCCATCAACAACCAATCATTGCAACCCACTAACTAGCCATATCCTAAATATAATCAGTCTATCTAAAGTTTGGGCTTGATATAAAGATAATTGGTCCCATTCTTCAACCTTCCAATCCTCCAATTGATTAGAGGCCCATCTAGCCAAATAATCAATGACACTATTCTACTCCCTCAGAATATGGACAAAGGAAACTTCATCCATCAAATCACTCAATCGAAGAATCTATCATACCATCAAAGAAAACTACCAATTGACTCCATCCAAATTATTTTCATGCAACATAGTAATCACAATCTAAGAATCAGATTCACATACAATCCTACGCCAAACTAGAGCACAAGCACTTTCAAGAGTTGTGAGGATAGCAAGACCTTTAATCAGATTGTTAGTATGATGTCCCTTATAGATGAAAAAAAGAAGAAAAGGAAAACCCTTGAATTGTCCCTCCCAACCCCTCCAACTCCAACATGCCCTATATTCCCCTAGAAGAATAATCAGTGTTAATCTTCATAACTCCACTAGGAGGTGAAGCCCATCTCCCATCTCTCTATATTTTCTTTTTGGAATGATGACTCCCTTTCACCATTGGGATCTTGGATCATTCTCATAAAATCCCAACCTCTTCATTAACTCTTCCTCTCCCTCCTCCATGGGTGAAGAAACATCACATTCTACATACACCATCTCATGAATCATGCCCATAATTTTTTACCAAAGTTGCTAAACCACTAGTCTCTTCCCTTGAGATATTTTATGATTCCTTTTTATCCATAACTGCCTTAGGATGAATGTGGAAATAATGCTCCACGCCACTTGAAGAAAGAAGGCCTTTATCAAAGACCTCCCCAAACTCTTGCAAAACTCAACCATAGAAGAAGCATGAACACATGCTTGCTTCAAGACTCCCCACCATAAGTTCCAAATGTCTCTAGAGAAGGAGTGATGACAAAACAAATGAGAGGAGCATTCCTCATTGTCACTAAAATGAACACAAATAGATGGAACTTGGATATCTCTCTTCCAGAGGTTATCCCAGGTAAGAAACCTATTCCAAGCTACCACCCAAATGAATAAGTTGAATTTAGGCCAAGAAAATGTTTTACACACATTCTTCCATCATGTGACTTCTAACCCTTCATATTTCTCAAAGTTCAACTCTTGATATCTAGAGGCCACCAGGTATACTCTTTTAGGATCTATACTCCATGCAAGAGTATGACTCCCCCTATACAAACTACAAACTCTACCTACCAAAATCCTTCTTAAGACTTCACAATCCTCAACAAAGCCCCTTTGCTGACCACTCTAATAGATCCTTCCATCTATAAACCACTTTCAACCCTAAATTATGAGCTACTTTATAATCCTCCACCCCAATCCATCCAACCTATATCAAATAGTTGTAAAGGTTTTGTAAACGAGGATACATGGACAATAGGAGGGGAAATCCATCCCAAGAGTCAAACCAGAAAAATCCTCAAACCCCCTTATTACATATCCAAAACAAGCCCTATTTAATTAAATTAGCACCCCTTTTAAGAGTGTCCCAAATCATAGAACCCTTACCCATAAAAAAAATTCTTGGAACATCCTCATGTGTGACTCCCTCATATATTTAATGGTGAGGATCTTTACCCCAACAAGATCTTGATTAATGCACCACCTCCAATAAATCTTAGCAACCAAGACTTGACCAAAGAGACTAGTTGGTCACAAACCAAGACCACCCTCCTACAATAATCTACATATAGTATTTAAATTTTTACCAAAATCCACTTCGAAAAAGCCAAACTGCCAGCCCATAAGAATTTCCTTGTGAGAGCATCCAAATTCTAAGTAAAGTTTGGAAGAGCAGTCTGAACCCTGCACCTATAGATAGGAAGAGCTTGGACCATCAATTTCAACAAAAACACTCTCCTTTGTTCTCTCCCAACAAAGGAGAGTTGCCGATGGGTCCAATCACTAACCCACTCTCAGACCTTATCAAGAATATTTTTCCAAGTTACCCTCAGTAAGGATCCAATAGAGAGAGGAATACCTAGATACACTAGGGGGAGAACTCTAATTTAAAATATTTAAGAATATGAGCGATTCTATGTTGAATGAGAGGATGTATGTTGAAGAAAAAAATGAAATATTTGTATTCATTTATCCATTGTCTCGAGACCACAAGATAGATATCTGATGTTCGTCTGACGTTATTTGTCTCTTTGATTTTGGCTACAGCCATCAAAGCAGTATCATTAAAAAACAACAACCGAGACTAAGGCAAGCAATTGCTTCAAGTCCACCCCTGAATACCACATTCTCTTACATGAAACTTAATACTTCTTCACAAACCCTTTGCCATTAGAATAAACAAATAGGGAGACAGGGTGTCTCCCTGACAAAGACCATGAAATACACCAAACAACTCAGAGGATTCCTCATTGACAATAAAATAATTGGAACTTTAGGACTTTTTTGCAAAAATGGCCATTTGACCTGACCATAAGCTTTAGCTATATCCAATTCGATAAACATAGCCTTCTCTTTTGAATTCACCATGGAATGAATGGCCTCAAAAAAAATCATCACCCCATCCATAATATTTTTGCCTACCACAAATCCTCCCTGCTCTACTGAGATGAACTTGTTCATCCATGGCTTAAGTCCTATGCCATCAATTTAGAGATATAATCTTATATATCACATTATAAAGAGCAATGGATCTAAACAAGTTTAGTAAATTAACCCCTTATCTTTTGGGAATAAGGGCAAGGAATGTAACATTCATTGCTTTCAACATCTATTTGTTTTTTTGTGATTCTTGAATAACCTTCAATTGGTCAAATTTTATAATATCCTAATACTCCTAAAGTAAATTATTGGGAAACTGTTAGGTCCATGGATTTCCCAAATTATTCATTTGAAACACAATTCCCTCTAATTATTCTAGTGAAATGGGGCTAACAATTTTTTGATTCACCTCCAAAGAAGCCAAAGATGGGATGCAAGCTAAGATAATATTCTCCTCTTCTTCTGCAATGGGCGAGTCCTCCATGAATAAAGAGGAGTAGTTATGGGAAAACTCTAGAAATATCAATTAAGGAAGTTAGTTGAACTCTTCAAGAAGAGAAAAGTGAAGAGATTATATTCCCACCCACTTTGGCCTTGAATGAAATAAAAAAGAAAGCCATATTTTTGTCCCCCTCCTGAAGCTAATCAATATGGGCCTTTTGTTTCCAATACAATTCCTTGTTCAATTCTCGTTCCTCCAACTCCTTCAAAGCATTCAATTTTTCCCTAAGATAAACATTTGAAATACCATATTCCGTAATGTGATGGGTGATAGCATCCAAATGAGATTGAGAAATTGACTTAGCTTGAAATATATTACCAAAGTATTGTATATTCTACTTCTTGAGCTAGAACTTCACACATTACAATCTTTTGACAAAGGAATACATCATTGTGCCAAAGGTTAGTCTACCTCTACTCCACCAACCAATCATAAGGTCTTATAATAGAGGATTTCATAACCAAATTAGCTAGAGATAAAAACAATGATTCTTTAAATTAGCCTCCACCAAGGTAGCTGATAATTTGATAGGCCAATGATCTGAACCCCGCCACTTCAATATATCAAATATGGAAGCCTAGCTATTGCCAAGGCAATAACTAGACACCAAAAATCTATCCATCCTCTCTGGGATAGAGTCATTTCCACATCTCATGTTACTCCATGTGAACAAGCCATTACTAGGCTTTATGTCAGCCAAGTTCAAAGATGATATATTATATCTGATAAGAATTGAACCGTGGGGAAAATAGTTGTGTGTTCACTTATTTTCCTTAGGTCATTCAATAATTTCCTAGGAATCCTAATTGGATTGACTGTCAACCTCATAGGTGATTCAATTCTCAACAAGGAAGACCTAGGAAGGGTTCTTTTAGGCTTTAAAGGGTTCACTACCAAGCAAAAGCTTGGAAAAGACAATTAAGCATTCAACTCACAAAACCTAGTAATGCAAGCTAAATGAATGATGCAAATAATGAAATTATGCAACAAAAAGTTAGGGTATGTGTACCTGGAAGTTCTGGAAATATAATGAGGAGTCTGGAAATGCAAAAATGTTGTCAAAAAGTGTTATGGAGGACTAAGACACCCTTACTATTGTCTTAGTCCCGATGCTATTTTTTGGGGCAAATGTCTATTTATGCAATGAGAAGCCCCTCCTAAAGACTATCTAGATTAACATGTTCTCTAAGTCCCTTCTGTTTTGTCCCCAGATTACAAGCCTCGAAATGCAACCCTTTCGGTATGCCCTCTTGCTAGTCCAAAACATCCAAAACATCAAATTGGTTAAACACCCCTTTACCCTTGTTGCCCCAATTTTGGTCATTACCTTTTAGCATTGGTGCCCCTATTCAATTTTTGATTAAGTTTATAATTCAGGCGATGTTTCATTATGTTTTTCTAACTTGGGCAGTGATTACCCTTGTTCGTCTAACTCACCTTTTTACTGCTCTCTATTTAACTAGTTCTTTAGTTCTTATGTGTGGCACGTTGTGGGATTGTGATAACTTCTCGAGCATTAGATGTCCTTTATAATGGCTACTCTTGAAGTTTAAACATTTGCGGTCCATACCTAAAGCTCACAAATTTACTAAAAAGACCGCCAGTGATAGAATTTAAAATTTTTCAAGTGTGGGTGGGAATTTAACTTGTTTTGGAAACTATTGGTGATTCCCACCCCAGTTCCATGAAACCTCCATTTTTCTGCCTTAAAGGACAATTTTTTTGGAAATAGGTCAAGAAGATGATAGTGTAGGTTGATGCATTCCAGACTTCAAACAATGAATCCCATTGATCCAGAAAAGGATGAATGCTTAAACCATGTATTATTATGAAATATCAAAAGTAGGGAAGTGAATTTAAATGAATACCATCAAAAGAAACAACGAATGCAATTAAAATAAAAGAGTATCCAAAAAGAGCAGAAATACCAAAATTTATCGAAAATATTGTATTATATATATATATCATCGACATTATAAAATTTGGTATTCGGTTACAAAATTAGGGACATCAAAAAATCACTTTTCAAACATAGAGTAAACATGAGCATGCAGATTCCGTCAACCACCTCCTAAAGGTGCTCAATCTGGGTTGGTGATAGCATATTTTCATGGGATTGTGGAAATTGGGCAAATAGCCCCATACCATTCCTCACTAGCCATGCACAAAGGAGGGTTACAACTTCTTCGTTTTCTTCGTTATGGGTCGCAGTCGCAATGTAGATGGCATCACCAACAATTCCACTCTGTGGATAGTTATTGAGCCCAACAATTGCCACGTTCACTTTGTGAAGGATTTTAGGACTAACTAGGTGCTTCGTTGCCCTCATCCCCTAGTCTCAACGTCCAAACGTATGAATGATGGTGTAAATTAAATACTTGAGAAGTGTGGCATTATGCACATGACTGAATTAGAAATGCTTCTCCTAGTATGCTACACAATACTTCCTCCTTTATTTCGTTCTAGACAACAAAGATCTCCCTCAGCTGGTCTGATAGCAACCTAAAAAGAGGACTACACTCAACCTCCTTAATGACAAAGAATTTTGATTCATTGACACTCTATCACTCTGAGCACTCGCCATTTTGAATACTTTAGGTTGGTGAAGTGTGGCTATGTCCACCAAATTTATAGAAAATTGGTGATATCTTCAAGCTGGTATTCTTTAAGACTTAGCAAATGATAAGATGGTGATACAGTTGGAATTAATTGTTGATGTGACCAAGATCCAATTGATTCTCCCAATTGATCTTTTGACTAGACAGTTTGCATGTGCGACTCAATTGCACACCTGAAATAGCTATTTAATGTATACTTTGTGAAGCATGTCAACTGCACAAGAATTGACATTCACAACGTAAAAATTATTTAACAAGAAATGTTAGGTGATTTCCTAAGGTCATATCATTAGCAAATGTAATCATTTTGGCCATTAATACTTCCAGTCTGTTGGTTTTCAGGGTAGGTAGTTAAATAGAAAAAAAACGTTGCTATGTTTAGCAATCATTTAGTAACCATCAAGAGAGCTTGAAGAGATTCCTATATCTTTGTAGAGAACAAATCTGAGAGGGTTAGAATTGTCTCGGGTCCACTATGCTATAACAGGGGGAAGGAACAACTTTGTTTTCATTTTCAATTAATTCATGTTGTAATAACTCACAATCTGTGAATTGGGAGACTTTAGTGTGATGTTGTCTGTACTGATCTATGTGTTTTGTGCATTGGTTCTCTATCCATTGAGAATCACTCAAATGTGTCACCAAGTGTCCCTTTCTATTATGGGTTAAGCCTTGAACTTAGAGGTTTTTGACAGTACAACATCATGTGATCAATGCACTCAAGGACCATATAAATATTTTAATGTCTTATTATTATCAAGTATTTGTATCATATTCTCTATTATATTCCTCTTTTATGTAGTTAGTTTCATCATACATCATGATTAAAATATTTTAAATTTTCACTATAAGATATGTTAGATATTTAGGACCTACAAAATGATTTAAAAATGGTGCAAAATATTGTTATGGAATGTGTTATCCTTGAAATTGTTTTAAGTTAGAGTGGTTTCTATAAAAAGGATTGCTGAAATAGTTAGACTAGGTGTGTCACGACTATGAGCAGATATAACATTCATTGTAAATCCCAATTGGTTATCACATGATTGTCTCCATTCTTTGCTCCCACTTTTAGCAAATTCATTATAAACTCAAAAAAATCAAGGCTACTAGGAGAGTAACACATAAATGATTCATGAAAAGAGGAAAAAAAGTTTTCATAGAATATGAATGATGCTTCCAAAGGTAGTAAAAATAGGAAACACAATACACAAACACATCCACTATTGAATGGAGTGAAACTTGAAAGCCTTAATTTAAAATTATATCAAGAATTAAGTTCATTTGGAACAAGCAAAACTCAAACCTTATTTGTCTAAGCATGTCATTTGCATTAAATAAAATTTTTCTTGTGCTCCTCATCAAAGGAGTCTTAGTTCCCTCCCTAATTTTGACACTAATACTCTTTTCTTCTAATAAAACGACTTATGATGACCATTAAGATGTTTTAATATTGTGAAAGGGTGATGTGATGAATGAAAATCATTAACACATATATCCATAAAGAAGTATGGTTAATTCAATGGTATTATTAATCTATGTGCTTGTTATTTTATTGATAAATATGTTTAAATCTACATAAACATAAAATTTCATTTTTATAAATATAATTGATAAAAAATAAAAATAAAAATAGAATTTATATCTTTATATTAAAAAATCATAATTTCTTAAAATAATGTTAATATATATTTTTTATTAGAAAATACTATATATAAAAAAATATTTAAATAAATTATTTTGATTGTAATTAAATTACTCTTATTCCATATGTATGAACATCAATCTTTTTGCAAATAGAAAATTCACAAAAAAATTCCTTTCTAAGAATAAAAGGTATTGCTTATAATTGAAAAATAATATTTAAAATACTTATACATAAGTTAGGCCATTTTTAGTAGGGATCATACGAACGAGATTAGTTAGGTAATAAGTCTAGGATATGAATTTTAGGATGTTTCGAAAAAAATCATTCTTTTCTAAATAATTTATTTTTTACAACTTACTTAACAAGTCCCCTACTTATAGCTTTCGTTTCGAGGCCACATCAACATGCTTATTGTCAAAATGTAGTTGACCAATACCCATGCAGTCACATCATGAATAGTTGAGCGCTAACAATATGCCTCAAAGAGATGTGCTCTCATGGACAGCAATGATTTCAGGATATGCACATTTGAAACTTTTTAGCAAATGCAAGTGGAAAGTGTAAAGCTAAATTTCAACAAAAATATGCTAGCATACTCCCAGACTGTGCCAAAACGGGAGCTTTTGAACATGGTATGGAAGTCCATCAAATCATAATGGAAAGGGGGTATCTTTCAGGTTTTGTAGTGGCAAACGCCTTAGTAGATATTTGTCCAAAATGCGGAAGTATACACAAGGCATGGGGTCTGTTTGACGTGATGCCTCAAAAGAATCCGGTTTCCTGTACTACAATGACTGCAGGATATGCACAAAATGGTTTTTATTGAAAATTACTTTGAAACTTTTAAGCAAATGCCAATGGCAGGTGTAAAGCCAAAGTAAACAACCTTTGCCAGCATCCTCTCAGCCTGTGCCAAATGGGATATTTAGGACAGGGCACGAACATCCGCCAAAGCATAATTGGGGATATATATTTGTCAGATGTTGTAGTTGTTAATGTCGTGATAGACTTCTATGCAAAATGTGGAAGCATACACAAGGCACGAGAACTGTTTGACAAAATGTCTCAAAGAGAAAATGCCTCAAAGTGCATTTGGTAGCATCCTCCCAGCTTGTGCTAAAATCGAAACTTCAGAATAGGGCATGTACATGCATCAAAGCATAATAAGAAGAGGATTGTTTTCTGATGTAGCTACAAGTGTCTTGCTGGACATATATGAAAAATCTACAAAGTATAGACAAGGCAGTTGTGTTGTTTGACTAAATACCTCAAAGAGATGTTGTATCATAGGCTGGAATGATAAATGGATATTCACACAATGGGTTTATTGGGAGGACCTTGGAAACTTTAAGCAAATGTAATTGATAGATGTAAGGCGTAACTCCACGACCTTTGCCAGCATCCTCCTAGCCTGTGCCAAATTGGGAAGCTTTGCAGTAGAGTATGGACATCCATCAAAACATAATTGAAGCATAAACAGCATGTCAAGTGGTTGACAAAATTCCTCAAAGATATGATCTCATGGAACTCTATTATCGCACGATATGCCCAAAATGGCTTTCGCAAGGATTCTTTCAAGCTTTTAGAATTAATGAAGTACTTTGGAACACCGTGATCATGTAAGCTTGTAGGTTACTAGCATGCAATCATACGAGTTTGCTAGATGAGGGTTGTAATAATTGAGTTCTAGTATGTAGTGGTCGAGGTTGAAATAATTGAGTTTTATGAGTATCTTCTTTTGCTTTGCACCAACAATTGATCATTATGTATGGATGTTTGATCTTTTTGGTCATGCTGGTTATCTTGAGGAAATTCTAAATTTATCATCTAAATGCCAATTAAACCTATTGGAGTTGTGTGGATGTGTTTTCTTTGTGTTTTGTAGAACACATAAGAATGTAGGGTTAGGAATATCTACTGTGAATCTTCTTCTACAAAATTCATGGTGAGATTTTCTTAATGTCGTATTAAGTATTGTGGATCTGTTGTATGGTGGAACTGTATCACAACATAGGAGGAGAGTAATTACACAAGCAAATAGATACATAAAGATGAAGAATCTCTCAATTCGGATTGTCATCATGGAGGGGGGGCTTCCTAAAAAAATTCAATGGGTGTTGTTGAGATTTTTTGGGATTATTTTAAAGTGGGTGGTCTCATGAATTTTGAAGCATAGTTCAAGCTCAAAAATTTAAGCTCTTATATTTATGGAAGTTGATGGTCTCATAAACTTTATTATTTTGCATATACAATTCAGCAAAGTAAAAAATAAATAATAAAAAAAAAAAATTAATTCCTGAGAATTTTAAAACTTCACGTGATTGACAAGTGGCAAAAAAAAAGAAGCCTAAGCTGGTGGGGCAATTTCTAACCCCATCCCCTTTGCAACCGCTTAAATTTTTGAACTAAAATGTAGGGGCTGCTATTGTTGAGTAAATGTTTCTAATTTATCATGTAGCATTATTTTTTTGGTTTCATGGGACTCCCTCTCCTTCAAATAGATTTAAAATTGATAATATTTGTGTAATTATTTTTAGAATTTTTAATATTTAAAATTCTTGAAAGATTTTACAATAATCATAATTCTTAATACCAATGAAATTATAAATTTTACAATAGAAAATTATTAAAAATGACATTTATTAATATACTTTTTTAATTTAAGAAATCATATTTACTTTGAAATTTAATCACACATTTATATAATTAATAAGATATCTTAAATAAATCTATTTTAAAAACCTCAAAACATATCAATTTTGAATTTTATTTTTACTTGATAGTTATTTTATTTATTAAAAAATATTTTATTTTATTATGAAATAATTTGATAAGTATTTTGTACTTTATTTTTATTTATTACAAGGTTATTTTATATTTTTTGCTTAAAAATTATTTTACATATTTTACTTCATTTGAATATTTTATTTTATCTACTCGAAAATATTTTATTTTTTATTAAAAAAATATTTAATAGTTTTATTTTTTTTAAATATATATTGAAAATGTTTTAATTTTATATAAATAATAACACATGAAAATACTTGGCGTTAGTCTAAAATGCTTATCAACGTCAATAAACATAGAATCACCTACAAATAAGGTAATCCAAGGTAATCACACTACACCAACAAGATAAACAATTTTCATATTCTAGATTGCTCCAACCAATAGTGCATATTAGGTTGAGAACTACTTCAAAAAAATCAAATTATGTCATCTCTAGACAAATTGACATCACTATTATGCCACTAATATTCAAATAGTTATTAATATTAATATATTTGTTTTTATTAATAATTAATAATTATTTTATTAATTAAATAATTAATTAATATAGATTATTATCTATTATTTAATAAATAATAAATAAATATATTCATAATAAAATACTATAGTCCCAAACACAAATATATTTTAAATTATAAAAAATATAATAATATTTATAATAAAATATTAGAATCCTAACCATAATTGCATTTTAAATTATTAAAATTTTTTTTATTATTTTTATCTTATATTTTAGTATTATTAAATATATTAATCATTTATATATTGATTTATTAAATAAAATATTACATAATAAAAATATTTTATATATTATTATTTCTATTATTGAAATACATTTTTTATTGCTATAGCTATAGCTATAAAGGCAAGTACTTGCCACTACATGGCACTTCTTATGATTACTTCCAAGAAAGGAGCACGACCTTTCAAGATGACCAAAATGAAATAATGAGAGAAATTTGTTTAAGAACAAGAAGTATATGAAGTTTAAGCCAAATTGAGTAGCATAAATGATTAGAAAATATATAAGAAAATATTATTTATAAAGTATAAGTATTTAAATTGTTAAATAAATAAAAAATATTTTAATAAAAATAAAAATAATATGTATAAATTTTTAGAAAATTGGTTATAGGTTTTGATTTTTTATAATGGAATGAAGGAAGACAAATATTTAAAAAATTGGTCATAGATCTTTTAATTGCTAATAAGAAACTTTATAATCATAAGTAAAAAAATTAACAAATATATGATATTTATGGGGAGGAACAAAACGATATTAGAAGGTTTGAGGAAATTGAAAGGTATTTTTGATTTTTTTTTTAAAGAATCAAAGTTGAATGAAGATTAGAATGTATTTTGAAGATTTTCAATGTATCATTACTTTTGAAATTATGCAACAAGGTTCATGATTTATGACTATTGTCCTCATGGTAAAAGACAAGTCTTTTGATTTTTTTAAAGGATATTGTTCTAAGAAAACAAGTACAACTTGATATAAATAGACTATTTCAAAAGGTTTTGTAATTTTGGCTAAATAATATTGTAATTATAAGGATAATGGAATATTTTGAATTAATTATGACATATAATATTAAAAATAAATATCATACATCACTTAACAATCACATAGATAGTAATCGCAATCTTATGTTATATGATCTATATGTTAGGGAAAAAGGTTAGTATGAAAACTTGCTTAAATATTTCATGTAAAAAAAATAATTTCCTAACTTAGCTCCAATGAATTGATAATTTAAAAAATAACAGAAAAAGCACACCAAACGCATTATAAAATGGTCTTGCATATGTGTTGATTGAGCATAAAGAGGTGTCCCATCAAGTTCTACATATCTTCTAATATAACTTATAAAAAGACTAGTATATATAGCCTAACTTGGCTCTTATACCATATTGAAATTAGGATCTTAGAATACTAATTTTAAACAAGATATAAAATGATAATTATGCAAGCATAGATTTTACACATTACACAAATGGGAAAACCCTTTCAGTTAAAAAACTCCATAAAGCATCATTTTATTAAAACATGGCCAATAATACCTCATGTGCATAGTGATAGAATTCACTATAAAATATTCATATTCTATAGCTCTCAAATGAGAGGGAAACTCCTTAAATATAGGACGAAGGGTGATATAAAATCTGAAAGGGTATTAGTCTACACCTATTCAACAATCACCATTCATAAATAATTCATAATCTAATTATTAGATTATAATTATTTAAAATGGGATATGCTTGATAAACATATAATATATAATGTTTTATAATCTTATAATAGAACAATATATAAAAATGCTATAAGGATATGACCCCTAATAACATTGTGTTCAAAGAATGCTAGTTAAATAAAAGGGGCCAATTGACCACCATTGGAATTAGAATTTTAGAAAGAGAAGGTTCAAGATCGTGACTACAAGATCAACCTCACAATTGCGGAAATAAATTTTAGTAGACAAATTGTCAAACCTAGGTAGCTAACAACTATATCGAGGTACGCATATAGATAAATGTAATAAATACTTAGATATAATAAATGTATTGGAGTATACATATATACGGATAAGGTAGGAGTTAAGCATGTAAGGATATGCATGGGGTTCCCGAAGAACATGTGAAGATTAATAATCTCTTAGATAAGATTAAATTTCAAATTCTATAGCTCCATGAAGAAGATACTCTATGTTCCAAACAACTGTAATGTATGTTGAAGTGTATAATTTAATCATGCTCTTTAGTAATGGGTTTTCTACTCTTGGATTGTGGGCAATTGTTCTTATTTCCTTCAATTCTATTATGGATTGTTTTGGACTGTTTGTAGTGAATACTTTCTTTTATTTTCTTGATAGTCTATTGATTACCTCCTACATAATTTTGTTTATATTATTTCAATAAATTTAAAAAAAAATATATATATATATATATAATTGAATCATATATATCTATACATCAAAATAAACATAAAATTAAAATAAATAAATTTGATTTATTAATAGATATGTATTGTAAAGGATGTTTCATTTCCTCCACAAACATCAATATCAAAAGGTTGTTTTCATAGATAATTGTCATTGAAGTTTCCTTGCTAGGAGGACGACGCTGCTTTGTGAAGACTTCCCCCCTAAACTACAAAATGCTTTTAAGGTGGTCATTTCAATAGTTATGACATATCCATGGATGTAGCAGCTTAAAGAATCTTCATGTGGATAAGTAATTCCACTGGTTGTCATGTAGCTTAGTCAAGCATTTTCCTTGTCAGAAATGTTGTACGTGGGACTCCAAGCTCTAAAGAAAGCACTCCAGGCTCTTTAGATTGAATCTGCACATTCCACGTTTGGAAATTGGAGCAACATTAAGGAGTTCTGGTAGGAATCTTGGTCACAGAAGACTTGATAAAAAAACCTTCTACCACCACAATTTTTCAATTCTATCCTGAATTACAAGTCAGGAGGTAACAGTTGAAATTTAACTCAACGTACACGATATTGAAAAAACTTTAGACATGGCTCACTCTGCAAGTATCTTCCATCACAAACATTTCATTTTCATTACAGGTGAACCACTATGCATTGGCTTATCTCAAGAACAGATGAGTTGTAGGTACAGATGAAAGTGGTCAATAGTAATACGTACACTCCTAGTAAAGCTTGAGTTACAAACTCTGATTAAATGCCAGGTCTTGGCTCACAAAAAGACCATGAAAACCGTAAGGTACTCTAGCAGGGAGTTGCACAGACGCCACCACTTCTAATGTGGGAGAGAGAGCATCCATCACCAGAAGCTTCGACGTGCCTACGCTTTCGTCGTGAACAATTCCCACAATGTATCCATCATCCTCCTTTTCATCACTCCGCGCTATGAAGCAACATTCACCACCAAAGCAATTCTCACCAAAAACCCTGGAAGCAACAATACATTCCCCTCCCCTCTTCTGCCTGTCAAAATCCAGCTTAGCAAGCCCGCGAGCTTTAGGGAATGGCGCCCCAATTGCCAGGTAGGCGTACCTGTTCTTCTTTGTCAAGTAACGAGGATTTGGAAGAAAGCCGCTTTCTCGAAACCGTTTAGTTTTTTAAATTTTTTCACGGTGAATTGTTGGTAGTGAATTTTCGATCGATGAATTGCTGGTGGTGAATTTTCCGTCGATGAACTGCTGGTGATGAATTTTTCTAGAACCTTTCCACAGATGTTTGCAGCAAATGACTTTGTTCCCAAATATACTCCGCTCAAATCAAGCTCATCGTCGGCCTTCTCCCACGCATTGAGAGTATGGAAAACATTTAAGCCCAGCACACGGCATTTGGGAGTCATTGATTGCATATTTTTTTATAATCTTTTATTGCATATTCTTTGAAGTAAGATTTTATACCATACATCATAAAATTATTTTTTAGAGTTTTTTAAATCTATTTTACTATTTTTTCATGTATGTGAAAGAAAGATCTTGATGATCACTAAAAACCTATGTTGATTAAAAAATAGAAAATAAATATAATAATCATATGAAATATTTTAAAATTATACTTTCTAGAAAGCTTATTTTAGAGCTAAAATATTGTAAATTATTTTTTCTTATTCATTCCATTTGTTGATTAAACACAAGTTTGGAAACAAAAAATTCGAAGAAAAATTAAGGACTAACTAAGAACTAATGAGGGAAGGTCATTTCTAGGACTTTTGTTTGAAGGACCTACAAATGAAGTTAGGTCCTTTCCATGATAAATAAAAAATAAAAAAGGATCTTTAAATGAAGGTAGTTTCCTTAAAAGGAAAAAAATGTCATTTGTTCAATGGTTCTTTTCTATTCCTTTTAAGGTAATTTCCATAAAAAGAATCGAAAGGGGTCTTTGAATGAAGGTCCCTTTTTTAACTTTTATGAAAATTTCCTTTGTTTGAAGGTTCTATTTTTAAAACCTTGAAATGAAGCTTCACATATGTTTGAAAGGTTTTTTTCGAAACCCTTGAATGAAGGTGCCTTTGTTCAAGAAATACTTTCAAATGAATGTATTTTCTACTTTTCATCCCCATTTAGATTGAAAAATATAATGTCTCAAGTTAGGGACTCATTATTGTGGGTTTACCCATGTGATAGGGTATTGAATAAGGAGTTATATACAAAAAGGTCAAAGTTGGTAGTTATGGAACATCTTCTCATCATATGTGTTATGAGAAGAATTTAGTGCACTCATGGAGTGCCTAGGATTGGGATAATGACCTTTATGATGATTATGATAAGACTATGATGTGTAGGAGATGTAATAAGTGTAAACAATTTACATACTATTTTGAGATGTTCACCATTGAATATGGGGCATTGTATTTTTGCATGAGGACTTAGGTGCCTAGTTTTGGGGCCCATGGTTTTGACTATTATTTTGAGAAATCATTTATATTTTTTAGTTTTTGATTTTGTATATAAGGGAGGTATGGGATAAAAGTGTTTTTAAACTTAATTTTGTAGATATTATTAAGTTGCCATAATACTATCAAACTAAAGGGATAAGTGGATTGTATTGATGTACTTGGATTATTGATATTAATATACTAAGGTTGGGGTCTCTTTGATAATTTATCTTTTTTTTAAAGAGTTTCTTGACATAAATCTAGTGTCCTCTTATGCGTTGAGATATTTTTTATATATTTCTCCATGTTTCATTTCAATTCAAAGGTTTAATCATATGGACATTAATCAACATTAAACATTACTTAGTTAATGTCTCTATCACACCATTTACCCTATTTTGAAAAATTTGTTCGGATATCATCATAAAAATATGTAATCAATGGTGATTTGAGAGGAGAGGAAGATGTGGAATTAAAATTAATAATTCTCACAAAAGTAATACTATGTGGTGTGTCTTTACATGTTCCATAATGTTATTATCATCATGTGCCTCAATATTGTTTGAATGGCATGAAAATGGATTGGTGTACATATATGTAGTTGATTATTATTGGGTGAAACTAATGGATTTATATTATCATTAACCCCTTCAATTTTTATTATATTATTTTCAATGAGGTTTGGTACCTTGTACTTAATAACTATGTAAGATTGTGTGCAATAAACTTTAACTTGGTAATAGTTGTAAAGTGATTTGTTGACCTAGTTGTTGAACACACCCAAAGATTGAGAAGGGGGGGTGAATCAGTCTACTAAAAAACTTAAGCCCTTCTAAAACTTGAACTTTTCAACACTTAACCAAATCAAAATTGTTGAAAAAAATAGTAGTAGAGAAGGATATAATAGTATAAGGCTTCAACAACTTCAACAATCAAAGATATAGCAATTACAACTCTAATCAAATTAGAAGCAATGATAAAAGAGACAAGAACACACATCCATAAGATGACACCAGATTTACGTGGAAAACCCAATGAGGGAAAAACCATGGTGAGAATTAACTCATAATATAAAGGCTCACTGCTAAAAAAGACTTGCAAAACAAGGTGCACTACCTCAACAGAAGATACAAAGAACTTGTTGAACTAAAGCTAACACAACTTCAAGGGAAATATACAAGGACCTAATGAGACTCACTATCTCAAAATGGGTAAGTGCACCAATCTGTGACACAATTCAGGTGCCAAATTGAAAAAATGATAAAAAAAAACCCGAAATAAGGCCTTTGGCGCACGCCAAATTTGGCGTACACAAAATGACTAGAAATCCATTTGGCGCATGCCAAATGTCCAATGCAAAAGTTGGGTTTGGAAGGTTCCTCATTTTGTCTTCAACCCACGGCTTGGGAAGGAAGATTTCAGGTCTGCAACTCGCGCTCACCAAATCTCCTCCATTCTTTGCATCCTTAGCTTGCCATTTTCCACGAGAATGCCGCCAACACGTCGGAGCGATCGAAGATTGCAAAGAGGTGTGTATTTTTATTCTATTTATTTCGAATTTGATTTGGAATGCAGCTTTAAATAGATTTTTATAATAAAACTTTGTTCTAATTCTCAGGGAATGAATCTCCACCTCAAAACATTGAGAATTCACAATCACCCCCTCATCAAGAGCTTCCTATACAAGAACAACTTGAAACCCCTCCATCAATTCATAGGCATCCTCAAGGAACACAAGAAAATATTCAAAATCAAATTGAAAACAATAAAAGAGACATTCGACAATTAATTGCAAGATTAACCGAGCATGCCGAAACCCACCCTTATAGTAGAGGGATTGTTGAATCATTAAAGTCAATTTGAACTCATGTAGGAGAAATGAGCGAGCAAATGAATTTTTGGTCAACTAAGAGAGATGAGATGAGGCAATTTTATGCTAATGGTTTGTCATATGCAGATGTCAAAAAACTAAAAATTAGCAAAGCCGAGTTGTGTGCCCTATTTAAAGACCCAAAAACCAATGAACCTTTGTCCCATGCATACAGGAGGTTCCCCATCCATTGGTGCCACCATGATTTAATTAGAAACAAATTTTGGGAGCGGTGGTGGATGGTATTTGACCAACCTCCATGCAATAACCATGAGGTGCTGCAATAATTTTTGAGGAAACTCTATTGCGAGTTTGTCCTCAATAAAATGCCAAACTATTTTGACATCTTAGACTTTCAGGGTAGAGGTGGGGGCTCCACACACGATAGACCTGTTGCACGACGTAATCCACAGTTGGCACTAAGAGCCTTGGGAAAAC
Organism: Sequoiadendron giganteum; assembly: GCA_007115665.2. Lineage (NCBI taxonomy): Eukaryota > Viridiplantae > Streptophyta > Pinopsida > Cupressales > Cupressaceae > Sequoiadendron > Sequoiadendron giganteum. Next base: position 30,013,476 of record CM021110.1, read on the forward strand.
CCATTGTGGAGCATGTCGTTGTTCCTTCCATTGTTAAGGATAGTGTAGAGGTGGACACGATGAAGCCGATTGGCTCACTGACCTAGACCATTTTATAGTGTGTGAGTCCTCTAGTAGAGCCTGGTGTGGAGGAGATGTGTAGGCCCTGAGCTCCACCCCACCATTGTGGCGCTTGTGGTGCTGTTTGCACGTACGATTATCAAGGTGATCATGATGCATCTACACAACCTACATCAGTTGCAAAGGCGATGGCTTTCACAAATGATATTCTGAATGATACATTCAACATTGACACTCAAGTAAAATTTAGCAAGTTATTTTAATGTTTATTATTAAAATATATTTTGAAATTTAAGAATAACTAAATTAGTAGAATTTTGATATGATGAAATTTCAGGGTCGCATTGTTCATGAGGGATGCTCTATTCCTACAGACCCTTATATATTCTCGATGATGAGTCCATAGGTATGTAACTAGTATTAAAGATATTATTATTGTATTTGAACAGTTGAATGTTATATTTGAATGTTTGTCTCATAACATGCTTCAGATTTCAAACAGTTTCCTGGTGCACCTTCTTCCTCCACACCTCACGATTCATATCCTCAAACAACGTACACTCAGGTAGCCTTTATTCATTAATAGGGTTGTAAATCTATGTTAGCTAGTTTTCATAATTTTGCGTATATACAAATCTAAAAAATTGATGAGAAACACAAACATTGCATTCAAGTATTCCTTGATCGTGTCACATTATGTTCTCCTATATCAACATGATACCTGAGATATTGTTTCATTTGCAGCTGTTGACAAGAGATAGCCCTAGTGATGTTGGTGGCACGATGGACCATGGAGTTGCTGCAGCAATAGCCAGTTCTGATCCATTGAGAGAGGTATGGAATAGATTAGTTGATTTGACATTATATTTTCTCTTTTATGGTCTATTATAGAAAATTTTCACGATAATTTTATGTAGTTTAATTTCTATCTTCATGGTTGCTACAGGTGGTTGTCACTCCAGATCGTGGACATGGTGATGCTACTATATGTATGACGTAAGTGATTATATTTTGTTATATGCCATTCCATAATTCAATTTCTATGTTTTAACATCTTTACTTTTAATTGTATCAGTTGAAGGTCCAGAGTGAAGAGAGGAGGAGTAGCGGGTGTGTTCGAAAGCCTATCATGTAATTTGTATGCTTGAATGTTGTAGGCATGGATTTTGTTTACATCTAATGCTTAATTAATTACTGTCAAATGATCAATAAGCCCCATCTAAAGTGTATTGTATAATAAGCTCCATTCGTGGTGGTTTATATCCTTTGGAATGCTTCAATTACTTGTGCCTCACTGATGCAGAGGCAAGGAGGCTCAAACCCAATCAATTTGACAACCTGCCTTCAAGGGGCTCCTAACAAGATTAATACAACCTATTTTGAGCAATCTACACAACCTCAAAGCCCCATCAAACCAAACTCTTCATTCAACACCTTACCCAACAATCCACCCTTGTAGCACTCTGATGCGGAGCCAAGGTGGAGAAGACTCACAACAATGGAAATGTCAATTCTCAATCAAGAACTCTTCTTCATAATGATTCAGCCTAATAGGCATCAACCCACCCTCAAGGGTCTCAACTCCTCAACCTTGCAAATGAACAACAAGACTCCACCAAGGCCCTACAAAGACCATCAACATTTATACAATGACAATTGAATCAATTGACAACAATCCCTAAGTCAAATTCATCAAGGTTTCCAAAACTCAAATTTGTGACTGGTTATTCTTGTAGTACTCAAAACTCAATTTTAGCTGGATTTCTCCCAACCTTTCCAAAACACTAGAAAATCACAAGATGGATTGAGATACCCTTTTCAGGTCTACACAACATACCGAATAATCAATGGTCTCTCTTTGGGACCGACATAGACTTTCAACACACCTACTTCAATTTTGGCTTCACAATTAGCCCTTTTTTCCAAAGGGACCACCCTTCCAACTTTAGGTATCCATCCAAACGCCTTGGAAAGTCTTAGGTCATGATGCCAAACCTCAAATTTTGTCATTAGTTTGTGTCTATAGAGCCTCTAACTCACAAAACCCAAGAAACTCTCCTAAACCTTCACAAAATCAAGGGTTTTAAAGAAACATACAACTCCAGACCTCTCTCAACACTTCCAAAGCCCCAAAAACCTCAAAATACTTCTACACAGACTCATCAAACCCTCTCATAACCCTTACAGGCATTAATTCTTAAAAACCTCTCTTTGGTTCCTCGCTTCCATGTTGGAAAACCCTTGTTCAGTCTTAGAACAGTCACAAAAACACCACATAATTATGACTCCTTATTCCAAAATGAGTTGAAACACTTATTATAACATGTTTTCAATCAATCCACCAAGATACAGTAGAAAACAACAAGTGGATTGATTGTTACATCACAAATTTCCCCTCAAACCCTTGATTTAGCAACACTAGGATAGTCACTGTTTGTGTTGTTTCTCTCTACAAACAAAGAGTTAAGACACCAAATAAAAAATAAATGAATTATAAAACATATAGACACATCCTCTGAAATTCTTAGACCATTGAGAACCTGTATGTGCCCGTACAACACTCAAAAATATCAAGAAAACAATATTTTTCTAGAAAATTGCTCAAAACTGTGGTGTTTATTGTGTAAAATTGTTACAAAACTTCTTCCACTCTCTCATTCGAGCCTTGGTAGGGATGTTAAATAATTTTCCAACAACCATCTTCTCTCCAATGCCCATAACCAACCTTGGGATTAGTTGGTCCCTTAATTACATTTGTTTATGTTAAAGTTGCTTTGTTAGCATTTTACAACTTATATGATTTCTAATTGACTTCTAAGACACAAAACACCCTTTATTTGCATTATACTTGATCTCTCAAAGCTTATTAGACAAAATAAACCTAAATACACTAACATTTCCCTATTGATGTATTCAAATAAAAAAAAATTTATGATGTGGTGTAGGTGCTCTTGCACCAAACTCAAAACCCGGTCCAAGCCTAATTTCTCCCAACCTTTCCAAAACACCTGACCATTTAAAGGTGGATTAAGATACCCTTTTCAGCGTTACAAAAAATATTCCAAAACCAATAGTAACTCTTTTGTACCAACATGAACTTTCAATACACCTCCCTCACTCTAGGCTTCACAATGAGGCCTAATTTCCAAAGGAACCCCCTCACAAACTCACCTCCAAACCAAGGAAACTTGAAACAGTCTTAGGGATGCTCACCAAACTCAGGATTCTCCCATTTTAAGAGCCCCAAGAACTTTTTCTATTCCTCTACTCACAAACCATCCTAAACCTTCACAAAAACAAGGGTTTTAAAGAAACTCATAACTCCAGACCTCCCCCAATCCTTCCAAAGGTCCAAACACCCCAAAATACCTCTGCCCTAACTTAAAGGACACTCACAATCCCATTCCTTTCAGTATTTCTCAGATTCAGTACTTGAGTTCCTTACTTTCATGGTGGAAACACCCCTGAACAGCATTAGAACTTCACACCCCACTGATTTTATTCATTCTCCCAGCCTCCAAAGTATTCATACACCAAACTAATCATGGTATAGGCCAATCCACCAAGCAAGAGGGTCAGAATAGTAGGTGGATTGGCTATTGTGTCATGGTGTTGCCCTCAAAACCCCTAACACAGAAAAGAAAGTAGTAACCAAGTTTGTTGATCCCACACACACCAATGGTGGATTTAAACCTTCAGAACAAATGAAAAGAGAGTAAACACATATGCAATCAAGTATCCAAAGCCTCAAGTCATGATAGAATTGTATGGGCCTGTGCAAGGCAAAGAAAATTTAGGAAAACAAAGAAAACCAGTGATCAACATTTTCAAGTATATTTTCTTATTAGAAACTGAACAAAATCAACCCTCAACTCGGGGTATTACAGAAATATATCTTGATACCACCTTCCAACTACCCCTTGAGTCGATCAACCACCATAACCTCCCTTTGTTAGACTTCTAAGATGGCAATTTGCCAATTTTTCTCTTAATTACCATTCATTCACAACTTGATTTTGCAAATACCACCTAACTGACCTATTAAGCCTTTTAAATACAATTGCAAGGTATTTACATAGCATATAGAAATATAGAGAGAAAATAAAATAAATATTTTAACTAATGAATTGTAAAAAATGGATTTGTGTAGTTTATATTCATGTCATTGATTGCATTGCATTGCACATCTTTCAAAGTCAAAGCATTACTTCACTTTGCATAACTAATAAGTAGATGCTGATAGATGCCGAAAATTTAATTACAATATAGTTTGAACAAAGTCAACCTAAGCAGTTATGCAATTTCTTCACATTGCATAACTAATAACTAGGAGCAGTTGCCAATCGCATTTTATTATCATGGCATTCTATGAGACCAAATTTCTTTGAGATATTTTTTCAAATAGTTCCCTGCCTTGTCTATGTTACCACATTTTTCATACATGTCTACCAAAGCATCTTCTCAAACAGTTTACTGCCTTGTTGCTATGGCTAAAAGCCTAAAACAAGTGATTTTGAACAAGCTATGGATGCTTCGAAAAATATATCAAAAGCATAATAGTAAGCAATAGCATAGAGAAGGCAGTGAACTGTTTGAAAAAATGCATCAAAAAAATTGCTTTGAAATGATAAATTTAGTTGTGCTTTCACTCGTCTTTAACATTGTATATCTACTCCTTTTTATAACAAGAGATAAAAAATATATAAAAAATTGTATAACAAGAGATAAAAACCATCTTTTTTGAAATCGAAAGGCATTTCCATAGCATAGAGATATAGAGAGCAAATAAAATAAAGAGTTTAACTAATGAAATGTAGAAAATAGATTTTTGTAGTTTTTATTCATGCATTGCACATCTTTCAAACTCAAAGCATCACTTCACATTGCATAAGGAATAACTAGATGCTTATAGATGACGAAATTTCAATTACAATATAGCTTTTGACAAAGTCAACCTAAGAAATTATGAAATTACTTCACATTGCATAACTAATAACTAGGAGCAGCTACTAATTGCTTTAGCTTGTCATGGCATTCCATGAGACCACATTTCTTTGAGGCATTTTTTCAAATAGTTCATTCCCTTGTCTATGCCTCAAAATTTTTCATATATGTCTACCAAAGCATTTTATCAAATAGTTCATTGCCTTCTTGCTATGGCTAAAAGCCTAAAACAGATGCTTTCAAACAAGCTATGGATGCTTGGAAAAAATCTATGAAAGCATAATAGTAAGCAATAGAATAGGCAAGCCATTGAACTTTTTGAAAAAATGCTTCAAAGAAAAGTGGTCTCATGGTGATGGAATGCCATGACAAGCCACAGACAAGGCAGTGAATTGTTTGATAATATGCCTCAACTACTTGCATTTGACAACTTTTTTCTCAAGTGAAAATTTGCCACCATAGGAAAAAGCCTCCGAGATAGCGAAAACCGAGCAAGGTTATTGTAGAGGGGCCCAACTTGATCCCATAGGATCAAACGAGAAGTTTCTAAGCATCACAATGTCTGAGTAATAGCATGTTGAAGTTCACAACCATTTTGCACTTTGGACCCTTAAGGGATCAATCCGATTGAACGTAGCTCAGAGCGATTCCGTGTGTTTAGGTGAAAAAGAGGACCATGCCTAGCATAAACATACCTATTCGGATGCATTGGAATAGTCTGTTTGGTCACACGAGCTGCAGAAAAAAAGTTGCACCACTTTGCAACTTTCAAGTACTTGCATTTAACAACTTTTTCCCCGAGTGAAAATTTGCCAACACAGGAAAATGCCTTTGAGATAGCAAAAACCGAGAGAGGTTATTGTAGATGGGCCCAACATGATCTTGTAGGATCAGACAAGAAGTTTCTAAGAATCATGGTGTCCGAGTAATAGCATGCTAAATTTCGTAGCCATTTTGCACTTTGGGCCCTTAAGGGATCGATCTGATTGAATGTAGTTCAGAGCGATTCTGCATGTTTAGGTGTGAAAGAGGACCATGCCTAATGTAAACATACCCACCCAAATGCGTTGGAACAGTTTTTTTGGTCACACGAGCTGCAAAATGAAAGTTACACCACTTTGCAACTTTCAACTACTTGCATTTGACAACTTTTTCCTCAAGTGAAAATTCGCCACCATAGGAAAAAGCCTCCGAGATAGTGAAAACCAAGAAAGGTTATTGTAGAGGGGCCCAACATGATCCCATAGGATTAGACGAGAAGTTTCTAAGCATCACGGTGTCCGATTAATAGCTTGAAGTTCGTAGCCATTTTGCACTTTGGACCCTTAAGGGATCGATCTGGTTGAACGGAGCTCAGAGCGATTTTGCGTGTTTGGGTGCAAAAGAGGACTGTGCCTAGTGTAAATGTACCCACCCGGATGCGTTGGAATAGTCTGTTTGGTCACACGAGCTGCAGAATGAAAGTTGCACCATTTTGCATCTTTCAACTACTTGCATTTGACAACTTTTTCTTCGAGTGAAAATTTGCCAGCACATGAAAATGCCTTCAAGATAGCAAAAATTGAGAGAGATTATTGTAGATGGGTCCAATGTGATCTTGTAGGATCAGACAAGAAGTTTCTAAGCATCACGGTGTCTGAGTAATAGCATGCTAAATTTTGCAGCCATTTTGCACTTTGGACCCTTAAGGGATCGATCTAATTGAACGTAGCTCGAAGCAATTCCGCGTGTTTAGGTGTGAAAGACGACCATGCCTAGCATAAACGTACCCACCCGGATGCATTGGAACAGTTTGTTTGGTCACATGAGCTGTAGAATGAAAGTTGCACCACTTTGCAACTTTCAACTACTTGAATTTGACAACTTTTTCCTCGAGTGAAAATTCGCCACCATAGGAAAAATCCTCTGAGATAGCAAAAACCGAGAATGGTTATTATAGAGGGGCCCAACATGATCCGATAGGATTAGATGAGAAGTTTCTAAGCATCATGGTGTCCGAGTAATAGCATGCTGAAGTTCGCAGACATTTTGCACTTTGGACCCTTAAGGTATTGATCCGGTTGAACATAGCTCAGAGCGATTATGCGTGTTTGGGTGCAAAAGAGGACCATGCATAGCGTAAACATACCCACCTGGATACATTGGAACAGTCCGTTTGGTCACACGAGCTACAGAACGAAAGTTGCACCACTTTGCAACTTTCAACTACTTGCATTTGACAACTTTTTCCCCGAGTGAAAATTCGCTAGCATAGGAAAATGCCTCCAAGATAGCGAAAACCGAGAGAGGTTATTGTAGATGGGCCCAACATGGTCTTGTAGGATTAGACAAAAAGTTTCTAAACATCATGGTGTCCAAGTAATAGCATTCTGAATTTCGCAGCCATTTTGCACTTTGGACCCTTAAGGGATTGATCCAGTTGAACGTAGCTGAGAGTGATTCCGCATGTTCAAGTGTGAAAGAGGACCATGCCTAGCATAAAAATACCCATCCGAACACGTTGGAATAGTTTTTTTGGTCACATGAGCTGCAAAACGAAAGTTGCACCACTTTGCAAATTTCAACTACTTGCATTTGACAACTCTTTCCCCGAGTGAAAATTCGCCACCATAGGAAAATGCCTCCAAGATAGCAATAACCAAGAGAGGTTATTGTAGAGGGGTCCAACATGATCTCGTAGGTTCAGACAGATATTTCTTAATCAACACGGTTTACGAGTAATACCCTGTCAAATATTGTTTCCCTTTTGCACTTTGCACCCTTAAGGGATCGAGTCGGTTGAACCATAGTAGTTGTTTTGTTGAATGTCATACCCTAAGGTATGTTAGAGATGACCTAGGTTGCATCGATTTATCTAAGGCATACGTTGCCCCTACCTTGTCACTTCATCAAACGATAATAGATTTAAAGGAAGGTTACTCATTAATACAAGCATCATGAATGTATGAACACAAGGGAACTGTGAAGGGTCACTGTACATGGCAATGTGCAAATGAAAAGGACAGATTAGAAATGAGTAGTGATTAGTTGTTGAGTGCAGTGATTGTATGATTATAAAGTTCTTGACAATCAAATTCACTCACCATAGTCAATGTCCTATGACTGTCAAGTCTATGTCAGTCAATGTCTCAAGACTCCAAGAGAATGGTTGTGTATGCAGCAATAGGTCCTTATGAATGTGGAGTCTTCAAAAAATATAGTAAGTCAATGACAAATATTACAATAGTGATGGAAGAACATTTTTAAAATCTTCCCATTTGTCAATACTTGTAGCAATACATGCAGGGAAATAATCCTCCCATTTCCAACACAAATCATGAAATATATTGTACTTGAGAAAAGGACAAAAGGAGTTGCTGCACAGTTTCATTTTTCCATTCCACCTCAGTTGGCCCAACTATTTACATTCCAAAATGGTTCAAAACATGTACATCCCCTGCTCCCTACGAAACACATGGGTAGTAGCCTCTCTGTGGTTGTGTAGTATCATAGGAATTTGGTCCACAAAAAACCTGCAAAAGCCTCTTAATCTTAGACATAGACTCACATAAAAAATCATTAAAAGAGCAATAACTAAATAATGTCAGTCATATAGCTGACAAGACCTACTATCACCTTCATGCATGCCAGATAAGGAGGTCGATTGAAGGTCCTACGATGGTGATGTGCCCCTTCGCTACTTTATCATCTCTCGATGACCCTACGTATAAATTTCAAATATATCACTGAGAGGCTTAACATAAAATGTGTAGCATATAAGAATCCAATAAATCTAGGAAATGGAAAAGAAAGAGAATATTGAAAACCAGAAAATGCACCAGCAACCGATGTTTCTCATACCACTGAACACTTGCACTAGCAACCGATGTTGTTCTTTTCTTATATACTTTGACAAACTTCAGTATTACCTATAGTCACAATTAGAAAAGGATCAATGACAGTCCTAAATGCATATGACATCAAACAGTAATCGTGAAAAAGCCTTATTGCAAGGTGTTGGACCAAAAGAGTGATCAATAACATGGCTTTACAAATTCAATGTGCATACTTACAAATCAATCAAGGGAACCATCTGGTTCTACTCTAGTCTTTATTGTGTCGAGTATTGCCTCGTGGTCAGACTCACACAATTTCCACAAGTTCTTGTTCGCAGGTTTACCCTTATATTTGATCAAATGAACATTGGTGGCGATGAAAAGGTTCGAATAGTGAAGAATTTTCCGATGCGTGTTGAAGTCCTCAAACAACCAAACTACAACATTCTTAACTGGATACCTTCGAAGCCATGTTCTAGTAACAACCATCGAACCTATAGGATATTCTATTTTTTCTCCGTCTATAACTGGGGAATCCAATTTCTTTTTGGCCTCGATACAATGGCATAGGTAATAATCTGTACCCTCTTCATTGTCTTCATATGCAATCACCGCATAAATGTGCCCTACATTGATATGTTCATCTTGTTAGATTTATTTACTGAGCAACATAATAAAACTTGTAAGTAAGATATATTACCTGGTTCTAGTAGGTCCGATACATGATCAAAGTCAATGGATGATTGCATCTCTATGATTTGTAGAGCCATCGGGAGCTGATAAGTGTCAAGTGGGGTTAGACTTCTTACAGACCATTTATTAACCCTCTTTGTTGACTCGCAATCATTCCATGATTGAACTGTACATGCATAACAAAAGTATGCCATCTTCCTTGTATGGATAGTCCATGTACCTACATTGGAGATTCTAAAAGAGTGTAGCTTGCTCGATCCTATTAGTGTACAACAATCCTCATATTTTGCAATGTTAGTATCATCTACTAATTGAAAAAATCTACGAACAAAAGAATTTCCTTCACTACCTGGACCCATTGAACCATTGCAACACTGGACAATTGATCTTGCATCTGTCAACTTTACACTGTTTGTGTGATTTAACTCTTCTTGTGCTAGGGCTCTTTTGATACATGCACCTGCTCCATCATGCTCCCCCTTTCCATGCCCGGCCTCTGAGAAGTTCCACATATATTGAACACCACTAATCCCATGCATCTTGCTCAACCAGTAAAACATTCTAGCATTCTTGAATTGTGATGTACAATTATCTGACCATATGATATGCTGACTAAATGATATGCCCCTACTAGCCAGATCAGCATAGAACATATGAAAGCAACCTTGAACAAACTCTGTAGAATGTGTGTGATCATCACTGATGTAAAAGTGATACTCCCTCAATACTTTCCTATTTTCCTCTATACTATCATTTGCATGAATGAATGCTATATGTACAAATATAGCAAACTGCACTAAGTTGTAGTACTGTGATTGCACCTCGTTCTATGGTTGTAGTGTGTAGTTCTTAGCGAATTCAACAATTGAAACAATATGACGAAGTGGAAATGTGTCCTTGCATAACTTGAACTGTGAATCCAACCATTGTGCTCTATGTGTATGCATTGCATAATCATAAAACACCTGATCACAAAAAATACCCATAAACTGATACACCAGAATCTTATCACTGACCAATTCATACTTCTTTGCTTCTTTCCTATCTTTTAGACTATATGTCACTGTCGTATATTTTCCAAATCCCACAATTTTGTCTCCAATTGTGTGTGTGCTAGCCATGTGTTGGAAAATTGGCATACGTTGCATGCCACCACAATGATCACATGTGCCATCCAAACATGATTTTTTGTAAAAAGTTTGACCATCCTCTCTTTCACATAAAATCGAAGACAAAAATTTTCTTGACGATTTAGGTGGAGGCATTATGTTACATTCCTGCAAAACATTGTCAGTATGCATATCTACGCATATATGTCGATAAACATCATAATGGTTAGAAAACTCAATATGAACCCTACAACAACAAGTAGTGCGTGTGTGATTTATTTTGACATAAAAAGGCTTTAGCATTTCAAAATACCTTTGACATATTTTAATTTTAGGAAACTTTTGTACAAAATCAGCAAAAAATTGGGTTTGAGTGGTACCCAAATAATGCATTGGATGTGGCTCACGGTTTATACTACCAATTCTCCTTCTTACAACATCTCTTTGATTAGGAGAGGTCCTTGTGTTATCCTTCCAATAATTCACAATTAAAGATCTCAAGCCTTGAGCAATTCTTGTGTCTTTCCGTGGCACTCTACCCGAAAATGCCCATAAACTCATTGCTATTTGGATCCTCCACTCTTTCACACCTTCCTTTGGCTCTCATTAGAGATGATCTACTTGTTTTCAAAGACTTACTTGCCTTTGTAAGGTTCACCTTGTTCCTTGTTTGACTGCTTAACAGTGTTGCTGTCATCACACGTCGTGTGGCACAACTATCCTTCGTGCGTGAGGTGGAACCCACACTCTCGTATGCACTCATCAAGTTTTTTACAATGTAATTTTCACTTGAGTCATTCAAAACTCTTTGCCCAAGAGCCTTCATGGTGGGCCTAAATTTGAGTTGCCTCATCATTTCAACAAATAGTTGGCATCTTCCACCCTCACTTAGCTTCGCAAAAAAAAAACTCCATATCCTTTCTGCATATCTTTGACATGTACGTTTTGGAATCTTATTAGGAATCCATTTCAAAACATTGGAATCAATATCAATAAAAAATATAGGTTTTCTATGCAAAACTATAGGAGGAGTTCTCAAATGTAAATTTGTGTCGATATTGGGAAGGTCAACAACATCGGGGATAGATCGTGTACCTTCAATTGGAGGTGCAATTGATGACATACCTTGAGATTGACATGTAAATGATGTTGTACCTCCAACTTGAGATGTCATTTGTGGAGTTGCTTCAAATAGAGATGTGTTTGCTGATGTACTTTCAAAACGCAATGTTTTTGATGGTGTGTCTTCAATTGGAGATGTGATTTTCGATGTACCTAGAAAACCACATGTTGTTGTCAATGTGTCTTCAACTGGAGATGTGCATTGAGCTTCACCTATGGTTGATGATGTGCCCCCAACCTTTGTATCCATTCTTCTCCTTCCACAAACTTTCCTCATTCATGCCCTTTGTTTTTCCAATTTGACATCTCTCTTAGGTTGCACGGGAATTTGTGGTTGTATGGGCTGCAATTCCTTTGCTTCACAAGCTACATTTTTTTATTCTCTTCTCCTTGCCTTTTTAACTACACGTTCTTCTAGTGTTAGAGGCTTCATTCGTTTCCTTGGCATGACCTTGAATGCTCATGTCCACAAACACACATAGAACAAAAGTAAGTAATGCATTTTACAAAAAAATTGATGTAGAGAGGGGTGGAAACCATTCAATACAGCAAATCAATGAGAATCACAAACCTAGGGTATAAATTGCTGCCACCTAAATGAAAACTAGAGACTCTTGTGTTTATTTCTCTCAAAACCAAATTTTTGATTGTCAACAAAGTCATGAAGAATATGGATTCAAAGAAGGGTTTGTGATGCTATATCTTATCATTATTCACTATTTCTTTGGCAATGAGGTTTTCCAAATTAGTTCAAAAAAGAATGAAATACAGTGAATTTCACTAGCCATGCTGGAAATGGACTACTATAAGCAATGCAAATAGAATTCATAAGTAAATTTATGTTAAGTAAATGTCATGTTTTTTTATTTTTTTTGTTCTTCAAACTCATAAAAATTGAACTTATTTATGCAAATCTAAAAATTGAACTTTTTTATGCAAATCCCATCTAATTCAATGTTGAATTCAAAGTCCAATTATTATGATTAATAAAATCATTAAGGAAATTTAGTTTATATTGTCAAAAACAAACAAATATACTAAATACAAACATTTCAATTTACCAAAATGAATATATTACCTCAGATAATGTAAAATGATGTAGAAACTTCAAAATATCTTCTTCTACATTGTCTACCATGCAGATTGGTGGTAAAAAGGTGATGGATCAAGCATAGATTGGTACAATATGAAGTCAACTACAGAAAAAAGGTGTTTCTGACTCGGATAAAGCATTGAACCAGACAAACATAGGAGAATGTGGGCCTAAATTATAAGGTCAACCCTTATTTTTACTGTTTCAAGGTAAACCCATTTAGAACTCGCCAAATATGTTCCTCTGAAAAGGAGAGACTTCAGAGAGAGGGAGTGACACAAAGTGGGAGAGAGATAGAGGGAGTGAGAGAGAGAGGGAGTGGGAGAGAGAGAGGGGGAGGGAGAGGGTGTGGGAGGGAGAAATCTAAAAGAGAGAGGCTGGGAGGGAGACACCTGAGAGAAGGAGAGGGATTCAAAGTGGGAGAGAGGGGGTGGGAAGGAGAAACCTAAGAAAGTAGGGTGGGAGGTAAGTGAGGCATGACAGAGAGGGATTGTGAGATAATTGAGGCTTAATCCCTCAATCCTCAACCCTTAACCCTTAAACCCGAATCCATAGAGACAGAGAGAGAGTGAGAGGGAGGGAGGGAGACACCCGAGAGAGAAGGAGAGGGAGACAAAGTGGGAGAGAGGGAGTGGGAAGGAGATACCTAAGAGAGTAGGAGAGAGAGGGAGAGAGAGATATAGGGATGGGAGAGATACAAGGAGTGAGAGAGAGAGAGAGACTTAAGAGATAGAGAAGGGGTGGGAGGGAGAGGGAGTACTCGGGGGAGAGGGAGTACTCAAGATAGAGAGATTCGAGAGAGATGGAGGGGGTGGGGGCAGATACATGAGATAGAGGGAGAGAGAGAGTGGAAGGGAGATATCTAAGAGAGGGAGAGAAAGAGATGGAGAAAGACAGAGTGAGAGAGAGGGAGTGGTAGAGGGAATGGGAGAGAGATAGAGGGAGTGAGTGAGTGACATACCTAATAGAGGGATTAGGGTTATTGAGTTTAATTGGGTTTAAGGGTTTAAGTGTTGAGGGATTAGGGTTGAGTTTATTCGATTGAGGGTATAGGGTAGAGGGTAGAGGGTTTAAGGGTTTAGGATTTAAGGTTTGAGGGTTGAGGGTTTAGGGTATAGGGTTGAGTGTTTAAGGTTTTAAGGGTTGAGGGTATAGGGTTGAGGTATTAGGGAAGAGAACGTGGGATGTATGGAGGGAGAGATGGAGGGAGAAGTGAGATAGAGATAAGGAGAGAAGAGGAGGGAGGGACAAAGATAGATGAGGGTTGAGGATCCAATGTATAGAGTAGATGGTTGAGAATTGAAGGTATAGGGTTGAGGACCTATAGGGTTGATGGTTTAGGGTATTGGTTTGAGGGTATAGGGTTTAAGGGAGATGGGAGAGAGATAGATGGATTGAGTGAGTGAGAGAGAGACCTGAGAGAGGGAGAGGGGGTGGGATGGAGAGACTTGAAAGAGAGAGAGAGGGACGGAGTGGGAGAGAGACAAAGGGAGGGAGGGTTAAGGGTAGAGTGTAGAGGGTTTAATGGTTTAAGGGTTAAGGGTTTAGGGTTTAGGGTAGAGGGGAGAGAGATAGAGGGAGTGAGTGAGTGTGTGAGAAAGAGAGACCTAAGAGAGTGAGTGAGTGAGTGAGTGAGTGAGTGAGTGAGTGAGTGAGAGACCTAAGATTCCCTCTCTAGTTCTCTCTATCTCACTTCTCTCTATCTCACTTCTCTCTATCTCTCTCCTCCCTCTCTACTCTTTCTATCTCTCCCTCCCTCCCCCTCTTTCTATCTCTCCTCTCTCCCTCCCCCTCTTTCTATCTCTCTTTACCTTCTCTCTACCTATATCTCTCTCCTATCTATCTCAACTATCCATCTTTACCTATCCCTCCTTCCTCTCTCTCTTAGGGTTTAGGGTAGAGGGTAGAGGGTTTAGGGTATAGGTTTAAGGGTATATGGTTGAAGGATTAGCGTTGAGGGTCTAATGTATAAGGTAGAGGGTATAAGGGTATAGGGTTTAGGGTTTAAGGGTTGAGGATTAAGGGATTAAGGGTCGAGGGTTGAGGATTGAGGGATAAGGTTTTAATGGTTTAGGGTTTAAGGGTTGAGGGTAAAGAGTTTAAGGATGAGGGTAGATGGTTGAGGGTATAGGGTTGATGGATTAGGGTTCAAAGTCCAACATATAGGGTACAAGGTATAGGGGTTGAGGTTTTAGGGTTAAGGGTTTAGGATTGAAGGTAGAGGGTTGAGGGATGAGGGTTTAAGGGTTAAGGGTTAAGGGTTGAGGGATTAGGGTAGAGAGTTTAATTGGGTTTAAGGGTTGAGGGATTAGGGTTGAGGTTATTGGGTTGAGGGTAGAGGGTAGAGGGTTTAGAGGTTTAGGATTTAAGGGTTTAGGGTTTAGGGTATAGGGTTGAGTGTTCAAGGTTTTAAGGGTTGAGGGTATAGGGTTGAGGGATTATGGAAGAGAAGGTGGGATGGAGGGAGGGAGAGATGGAGGGAGAGTCTTGAGAGAGAGGGATGAAGTAGGAGAGAGATAGATATTAGATGGTTAAGGGTAGAGGGTTTAAGGGTTTAGGGTTTAAGGGTTAAGGTTTTAGGGGAGAGGGGAGAGGGGAGAGAGATAGAGGGAGTGAGTGAGTGAGAGAGAGAGAGACAGAAGGTGGGATGGAGGGAAGGAGATATGGAGGGAGAGTCTTGAGAGAGATAGGGATGAAGTAGGAGAGAGATAGAGGTTAGAGGGTTAGGGGTAGAGGGTAGAGGGTTTAAGGGTTAAGGTTTTAGGGTTTAGGGGAGAGGGGAGAGAGATAGAGGGAGTGAGTGAGTTAGTGAGTGAGAGATACTTGAGAGAGGGAGAGGGGGTAGGAGGGAAATTCTTGAGAGAGAGAGAGGGAGGGAGTGGGAGAGAGATAAAGGGTAGAGGGTTAAGGGTAGATGGTTAACGGTTGAAGGTAGAGGGTTTAAGGGTTAAGGGTAGAGGGATAAGGGTAGAGGGGAGAGTCATAGAGGGAGTGAGTGAGTGAGTGAGAGAGACTTGAGAGAGGGAGAGGGGGTAGTAGGGAGAGAATTGAGAGAGAGAGAGAGGGAGAGGGAGTGGGAGAAAGATAGAGAGTAGAGGGTAGAGGGTTTTAAATGTTTAGGGTTTAGGGTTAAGGGTAGAGAGAGAGGTAGAGAGGGAAAGAAGGTAGAGATATTTAGAGAGAGGAGGAAAGGAGGGAGAGAGAAATAGGTATAGAGGGAAAAATAGGTAGACCCTTAAACCCTAATCCCTCAACCCCCATAACCTCTTGATCCCTCAACCCTCAACCCTCAACCCTCAACCCTTAAACCCTAATCCCTCAACCCCCATACCCTCTTAATCCCTCAACCCTCAACCCTTCAACCCTAATCCCTCAACCCCCATACCCTCTTAATCCCTCGAACCCTATACCCTCTTAGAGAGAGAGTATGGGAGGGAGAAACCTAAGAGGAGAGAGGGGGAGGGAGAGGGTGTGGGAGGGAGAAACCTAAGAGAGAGAGGTTGGGAGGGAGACACCTAAGAGAAGGAGAGGGAGTCAAAGTGGGAGAGAGGGGTGGGAAGGAGAGACCTAAGAAAGTAGGGTGGCAGGTAAGTGAGGCTTGATAGAGAGGGATTGTGAGATAAGTGAGGCCTAATCCCTCAACCCCTATACCCTCTTAATCCCTCAACCCTCAACCCTCAACCCTCAACCCTCAACCCTCAACCCTCAACCAACCCCCTCAACCCTTAAACCCTAATCCATCAACCCCCATACCCTCTTAATCCCTCAACCCTCAACCCTTAACCCTTAAACCCTTAAACCTTAATCCTCAACCCCTCCATGTACTCCTCCTAATCGCTCAACCCTCACCCCTAAACCCTTAAACCCTGATCCATCAACCCCCATACCCTCTTAATCCCTCAACCCTCAACCCTTAACCCTTAAACCCTAATCCCTCAACCCCCATACCCTCCTAATACCTAAACCCTCAACCCTCAACCCTTAAATCCTAATCCTCAACCCTATATCCTCCCTCTTAATCCTCAACCCTCAACCTCTTTCAACCCTTAAACTCCTAATCGCTTAACCTCTATATTATTAATCCCTCAAATTTTAACCCTTACCTCCCTCAACCCTTAAACCCTAATCCTCAACCCTATACCCTCTTAATCCATCAACCCTCAACCCTTAAACCCTAATCTCTCAACCCTTATACCCTCTTAATCCCTCAACCCTCAACCCTTAACCCTTAAACCCTAATACCTCAACCCCCATACCCTCTTAATACCTCAACCATTACCCCTTAAACCCTAATCCCTCAACCCCTATACCCTCTTAATCCCTCAACCCCTATACCCTCTTAATCCCTCAACCCTTAAACCGTAATCCCTCAACCCTCAAACCTTAAACTCTAATCCCTCAACCCATATACCCTCTTAATCCATCAACCCTCAACCCTTAAACCCTAATCCCTCAACCCTCAACCTTCAACCCTTAACCCTTATACCATAATCCCTCAACCCCCATACCCTCTTAATCCCTCATCCCTCAACCCTTAACCCTTAATCCCTAAACCCTCTACTTGAGAGAGAGAGAGAGAGGTGATGGGAGGGACATGCTTGAGAGAGAGGCATAGGGCAAGTGAGAGAGAGTGAGAGAGGGAGGGAGTCACTATGAGAGGGAGAGGGTATAGGAGGGGGAGACTTGACAAAGAGAGAGAGGAAGATGGGGTAGGATGGAGATACTTGAGAGAGAGAAAGAGGGAGATAGGGTGGGAAGGAGAGACATTAGAGACTTGAGAGAGGGAGAGGGGGTAGGATGGAGAGACTTGAGAGAGAGAGAGAGAGACTTAAGAGAGGGAGAAGGGGTAGGAGGGAGAGACTTGAGAGAGAGAGAGGGAAAGGTAGTTGGAGAGAGATAGAGGGTAGAGGGTAGAGGGTAGAGTTTTTAAGGGTTTAGGTTAAGGGTATAGTGGAGAGAGATAGAGGGAGAGAGAGAGAGAGAGAGAGAGAGAGAGAGAGAGAGAGAGAGAGAGAGTGAGTGAGTGAGTGATTGAGTGAGTGAGAGACCTAAGATTCCCTCTCTAGTTCTCTCTCTCTAAACCAAAGCAGGTATAGAGGATTAAGGATTCCCATTGCATGGACAATTCTTAGCAATGCCTCTTTAAAAAATTATCTTCCATGCACAGTAGTTTAGGGTTTTCCACTTCTCCATTTGCTCCATTTTCATATTATTCATTTGCTCATTCCCTCTATCTGTCATCGCCTTCATTTTTCATGGCTTTGCTTGGTCTGCTCTACCAAAGATACTTTGGATTCTTGCAGTGGTTTGCAAAATCACTCATTCCCAATAGGAGCCACTATTAGAACCCAAAATTTCCATAAAAATTCCTAGGGTTTTCCTATTATTTTCCATAAACTTCCATCAAAACCCTAAGGTATTTTATTTGTTCATGCCCTATATTTTCACTATCTTTCCCATAAAAGTCATTATCTGCCCTCACATATTCCCCCCATTTAATTCCATCTAGACCTATCATTTTCCTATCTTTCCATATAAAATTCATTTTTCCCCTTTCCAAAAAATGCTCATATACTTTATATCACTATAGCTCCCTTAAAAAATCACTTTATATATATTATTTACCGCCCAACCGCGACCTCATACATGGGGGCCCGCGGTATGGCGATAATTGTTTGGGGGAGTCACATTAACCCTTATTGCTATATCATGGTTGGACATCATACTGTCCGCGGTAGCGTAGTGGTCGGGTAGTAGCTAACGAAGTAGGCATGAGATGTTTACCGTGCCACCGCACACGGCTAAACCACAGATTGCGATGACCATAGTAAACAGGTAGCGGTTGGCGAAGGGTGACAGTGGACGGTTAGTGGGTAGTTGGTGAATGCAGCCAGCAGTTTGCAGAGTGGCTACTGCGGTACCGCTGGTAGTCAGGTCGGTGACTGCGGTAGTGCGGTGGCGGTGAGAAAACCATAGCAGCGTTGGTTGAAGCGGTTACTGCGGTACCGCACATGGTTAAACCACAGACCGCGATGATCACAGTAACGGTAGCAGTTGGGGAAGGAAGTCAATGGAGGACAGCAAGGAGAGGTTAATGGTTGGCACTAGCAGTTAAGGGTGGCTACCGCGGTACCACTGGCAGTCATTTTAGTGACCGCAATAGCACGGTAAAGGCTCATTGAGGAAATAAACATGGGGAGTAAAAAGGACACCGCGATACCCCATGAAGAAAAGTCAAGCCTGCAGTAGAGCGGTAACAATAAAGATAATAATAAAGAAAATCTATACCTGCGGTATAGTGGTGGTTGTTTGATGACCACCAGGCTGACCCTCTATCGTACAACCGTGAACTTTTTCAAGGCTATCCACGGTAAAGCGGTAGGGAGAAACATTTAAAGGGTTTAGGGAAACAGTATAGGATATAAGTCATTTTTTAGCCTTTTTGAACAACAATAAAGGAAAGTATAGGGTATAAATGAATAAAAAAAAATATTTTGATGAAAAATATTAAATTTTAACGGGAAAACCTTAGGGGTTTTTTAATGAATTTTTTGAACTAGAGAGAGAGATAAAGGGAGGGAGGATTAAGGGTATAGGGTAGAGGGTTTTGGGTTTAAGGGTTAAGGGTTTAGGGTTAAGGGTTAAGGGTAGAGGGTAAAAGGGTTTAATGGTTTAGGTTTTAAGGGTTAAGGATAAAGGATTAAGGGTCGAGGGGAGAGAGATAGATGGAGTGAGTGAGTGATAGAGAGACCTAAGAGAGGGAGAGGGGATAGGAGGGAGAGTCTTGCGAGAGAGAGGGAGCGAGCAGGAGAGAGATAGAGGGTAGAGAGTTTAAGGGTTTAAGGGTTAAGGGTAGAGGGCTAAGGGTAGAGTAGAGAGATATAGGAGTGAGTGAGTGAGTGAGTTAGAGAGAGAGACTTGAGATAGGGAGATCGGGTAGGAGGGAGAGACATGAGATAGAGAGAGAAAGAGAGAGAGGGAGTGGGAGAGAGATAGAGGGTAGAGGGTTTATGGTAGAGGGTAGAGGGTTTTAAGGGTTAAGTGTAGAGGGGAGAGAGCTAGAGAGGGTTAAGGGTAGAGGGGAGGGTTCTCTCTCTCTCTCTCTCTCAGTCACTCCCTCTATCTCTATCCCCTCTACCCTTAAACCTAAAACATTAACCCTTAAACATTGAACCCTCCACCCTTAACCATCCCACCCTATTTCTCTCTCCCAAGTCTCTCTCTCCTACCACCTCTCCCTCTCTTAGGTCTCTCTCACTCTCACTCCCTCTATCTTTCTCCCCTCTACCCTAAACCCTTAATGCTTTATCCTTAACCCTTAAAACCTAAACCATTAAACCCTTTTACCCTCTACCCTCTACCCTTAACCATGCCTCCCTCTATCTCTCTCCCACTCCCTCCCTCCTTTTAGGGCTTAGGGTTAAGGGTATACGAGGGAGAGATAGAGGAATTTAGTGAGAGAGAGAGAGGGAGGGAATTAGAGAGAGATAGAGGGTATAGGGTTAAGGGTAGAGGGTAGAGGGTTAAAGGTAGAGGGTTTAGGGTTTAGGGTTATAGGTTAGATGGTTGAGAATTGAAGGTATAGGGTTGAGGACCTATAGGGTTGATGTTTTAGGGTATTGGGTTGAGGGTATAGGGTTTAAGGGAGATGGGAGAGAGATATATGGATTGAATGAGTGAGAGAGAGACCTGAGAGAGGGAGAGGGGGTAGGATGGAGAGACTTGAAAGAGAGAGAGAGGGAGGGAGTCAGAGAGAGACAAAGGGAAGGAGGGTTAAGGGTAGAGGGTAGAGGGTTAAGGGTAGAGCGGAGAGAGATAGAAGGAGTGAATGAGTGAGAGAGAGACCTAAAAGAGGGAGAGGAAGTAGGAGGGAGAGACTTGAGAGAGAGATAGAGGGAGTGAGTGAGTGAGTGAGTGAGTGAGAGACCTGAGAGAGAGAGGGGGTAGGAGGGAGAGTCTGAGAGAGAT
>CM021110.1:30034379-30060234 GCA_007115665.2 Sequoiadendron giganteum
CTCCCACTTTTAGCAAATTCATTATAAACTCAAAAAAATCAAGGCTACTAGGAGAGTAACACATAAATGATTCATGAAAAGAGGAAAAAAAGTTTTCATAGAATATGAATGATGCTTCCAAAGGTAGTAAAAATAGGAAACACAATACACAAACACATCCACTATTGAATGGAGTGAAACTTGAAAGCCTTAATTTAAAATTATATCAAGAATTAAGTTCATTTGGAACAAGCAAAACTCAAACCTTATTTGTCTAAGCATGTCATTTGCATTAAATAAAATTTTTCTTGTGCTCCTCATCAAAGGAGTCTTAGTTCCCTCCCTAATTTTGACACTAATACTCTTTTCTTCTAATAAAACGACTTATGATGACCATTAAGATGTTTTAATATTGTGAAAGGGTGATGTGATGAATGAAAATCATTAACACATATATCCATAAAGAAGTATGGTTAATTCAATGGTATTATTAATCTATGTGCTTGTTATTTTATTGATAAATATGTTTAAATCTACATAAACATAAAATTTCATTTTTATAAATATAATTGATAAAAAATAAAAATAAAAATAGAATTTATATCTTTATATTAAAAAATCATAATTTCTTAAAATAATGTTAATATATATTTTTTATTAGAAAATACTATATATAAAAAAATATTTAAATAAATTATTTTGATTGTAATTAAATTACTCTTATTCCATATGTATGAACATCAATCTTTTTGCAAATAGAAAATTCACAAAAAAATTCCTTTCTAAGAATAAAAGGTATTGCTTATAATTGAAAAATAATATTTAAAATACTTATACATAAGTTAGGCCATTTTTAGTAGGGATCATACGAACGAGATTAGTTAGGTAATAAGTCTAGGATATGAATTTTAGGATGTTTCGAAAAAAATCATTCTTTTCTAAATAATTTATTTTTTACAACTTACTTAACAAGTCCCCTACTTATAGCTTTCGTTTCGAGGCCACATCAACATGCTTATTGTCAAAATGTAGTTGACCAATACCCATGCAGTCACATCATGAATAGTTGAGCGCTAACAATATGCCTCAAAGAGATGTGCTCTCATGGACAGCAATGATTTCAGGATATGCACATTTGAAACTTTTTAGCAAATGCAAGTGGAAAGTGTAAAGCTAAATTTCAACAAAAATATGCTAGCATACTCCCAGACTGTGCCAAAACGGGAGCTTTTGAACATGGTATGGAAGTCCATCAAATCATAATGGAAAGGGGGTATCTTTCAGGTTTTGTAGTGGCAAACGCCTTAGTAGATATTTGTCCAAAATGCGGAAGTATACACAAGGCATGGGGTCTGTTTGACGTGATGCCTCAAAAGAATCCGGTTTCCTGTACTACAATGACTGCAGGATATGCACAAAATGGTTTTTATTGAAAATTACTTTGAAACTTTTAAGCAAATGCCAATGGCAGGTGTAAAGCCAAAGTAAACAACCTTTGCCAGCATCCTCTCAGCCTGTGCCAAATGGGATATTTAGGACAGGGCACGAACATCCGCCAAAGCATAATTGGGGATATATATTTGTCAGATGTTGTAGTTGTTAATGTCGTGATAGACTTCTATGCAAAATGTGGAAGCATACACAAGGCACGAGAACTGTTTGACAAAATGTCTCAAAGAGAAAATGCCTCAAAGTGCATTTGGTAGCATCCTCCCAGCTTGTGCTAAAATCGAAACTTCAGAATAGGGCATGTACATGCATCAAAGCATAATAAGAAGAGGATTGTTTTCTGATGTAGCTACAAGTGTCTTGCTGGACATATATGAAAAATCTACAAAGTATAGACAAGGCAGTTGTGTTGTTTGACTAAATACCTCAAAGAGATGTTGTATCATAGGCTGGAATGATAAATGGATATTCACACAATGGGTTTATTGGGAGGACCTTGGAAACTTTAAGCAAATGTAATTGATAGATGTAAGGCGTAACTCCACGACCTTTGCCAGCATCCTCCTAGCCTGTGCCAAATTGGGAAGCTTTGCAGTAGAGTATGGACATCCATCAAAACATAATTGAAGCATAAACAGCATGTCAAGTGGTTGACAAAATTCCTCAAAGATATGATCTCATGGAACTCTATTATCGCACGATATGCCCAAAATGGCTTTCGCAAGGATTCTTTCAAGCTTTTAGAATTAATGAAGTACTTTGGAACACCGTGATCATGTAAGCTTGTAGGTTACTAGCATGCAATCATACGAGTTTGCTAGATGAGGGTTGTAATAATTGAGTTCTAGTATGTAGTGGTCGAGGTTGAAATAATTGAGTTTTATGAGTATCTTCTTTTGCTTTGCACCAACAATTGATCATTATGTATGGATGTTTGATCTTTTTGGTCATGCTGGTTATCTTGAGGAAATTCTAAATTTATCATCTAAATGCCAATTAAACCTATTGGAGTTGTGTGGATGTGTTTTCTTTGTGTTTTGTAGAACACATAAGAATGTAGGGTTAGGAATATCTACTGTGAATCTTCTTCTACAAAATTCATGGTGAGATTTTCTTAATGTCGTATTAAGTATTGTGGATCTGTTGTATGGTGGAACTGTATCACAACATAGGAGGAGAGTAATTACACAAGCAAATAGATACATAAAGATGAAGAATCTCTCAATTCGGATTGTCATCATGGAGGGGGGGCTTCCTAAAAAAATTCAATGGGTGTTGTTGAGATTTTTTGGGATTATTTTAAAGTGGGTGGTCTCATGAATTTTGAAGCATAGTTCAAGCTCAAAAATTTAAGCTCTTATATTTATGGAAGTTGATGGTCTCATAAACTTTATTATTTTGCATATACAATTCAGCAAAGTAAAAAATAAATAATAAAAAAAAAAAATTAATTCCTGAGAATTTTAAAACTTCACGTGATTGACAAGTGGCAAAAAAAAAGAAGCCTAAGCTGGTGGGGCAATTTCTAACCCCATCCCCTTTGCAACCGCTTAAATTTTTGAACTAAAATGTAGGGGCTGCTATTGTTGAGTAAATGTTTCTAATTTATCATGTAGCATTATTTTTTTGGTTTCATGGGACTCCCTCTCCTTCAAATAGATTTAAAATTGATAATATTTGTGTAATTATTTTTAGAATTTTTAATATTTAAAATTCTTGAAAGATTTTACAATAATCATAATTCTTAATACCAATGAAATTATAAATTTTACAATAGAAAATTATTAAAAATGACATTTATTAATATACTTTTTTAATTTAAGAAATCATATTTACTTTGAAATTTAATCACACATTTATATAATTAATAAGATATCTTAAATAAATCTATTTTAAAAACCTCAAAACATATCAATTTTGAATTTTATTTTTACTTGATAGTTATTTTATTTATTAAAAAATATTTTATTTTATTATGAAATAATTTGATAAGTATTTTGTACTTTATTTTTATTTATTACAAGGTTATTTTATATTTTTTGCTTAAAAATTATTTTACATATTTTACTTCATTTGAATATTTTATTTTATCTACTCGAAAATATTTTATTTTTTATTAAAAAAATATTTAATAGTTTTATTTTTTTTAAATATATATTGAAAATGTTTTAATTTTATATAAATAATAACACATGAAAATACTTGGCGTTAGTCTAAAATGCTTATCAACGTCAATAAACATAGAATCACCTACAAATAAGGTAATCCAAGGTAATCACACTACACCAACAAGATAAACAATTTTCATATTCTAGATTGCTCCAACCAATAGTGCATATTAGGTTGAGAACTACTTCAAAAAAATCAAATTATGTCATCTCTAGACAAATTGACATCACTATTATGCCACTAATATTCAAATAGTTATTAATATTAATATATTTGTTTTTATTAATAATTAATAATTATTTTATTAATTAAATAATTAATTAATATAGATTATTATCTATTATTTAATAAATAATAAATAAATATATTCATAATAAAATACTATAGTCCCAAACACAAATATATTTTAAATTATAAAAAATATAATAATATTTATAATAAAATATTAGAATCCTAACCATAATTGCATTTTAAATTATTAAAATTTTTTTTATTATTTTTATCTTATATTTTAGTATTATTAAATATATTAATCATTTATATATTGATTTATTAAATAAAATATTACATAATAAAAATATTTTATATATTATTATTTCTATTATTGAAATACATTTTTTATTGCTATAGCTATAGCTATAAAGGCAAGTACTTGCCACTACATGGCACTTCTTATGATTACTTCCAAGAAAGGAGCACGACCTTTCAAGATGACCAAAATGAAATAATGAGAGAAATTTGTTTAAGAACAAGAAGTATATGAAGTTTAAGCCAAATTGAGTAGCATAAATGATTAGAAAATATATAAGAAAATATTATTTATAAAGTATAAGTATTTAAATTGTTAAATAAATAAAAAATATTTTAATAAAAATAAAAATAATATGTATAAATTTTTAGAAAATTGGTTATAGGTTTTGATTTTTTATAATGGAATGAAGGAAGACAAATATTTAAAAAATTGGTCATAGATCTTTTAATTGCTAATAAGAAACTTTATAATCATAAGTAAAAAAATTAACAAATATATGATATTTATGGGGAGGAACAAAACGATATTAGAAGGTTTGAGGAAATTGAAAGGTATTTTTGATTTTTTTTTTAAAGAATCAAAGTTGAATGAAGATTAGAATGTATTTTGAAGATTTTCAATGTATCATTACTTTTGAAATTATGCAACAAGGTTCATGATTTATGACTATTGTCCTCATGGTAAAAGACAAGTCTTTTGATTTTTTTAAAGGATATTGTTCTAAGAAAACAAGTACAACTTGATATAAATAGACTATTTCAAAAGGTTTTGTAATTTTGGCTAAATAATATTGTAATTATAAGGATAATGGAATATTTTGAATTAATTATGACATATAATATTAAAAATAAATATCATACATCACTTAACAATCACATAGATAGTAATCGCAATCTTATGTTATATGATCTATATGTTAGGGAAAAAGGTTAGTATGAAAACTTGCTTAAATATTTCATGTAAAAAAAATAATTTCCTAACTTAGCTCCAATGAATTGATAATTTAAAAAATAACAGAAAAAGCACACCAAACGCATTATAAAATGGTCTTGCATATGTGTTGATTGAGCATAAAGAGGTGTCCCATCAAGTTCTACATATCTTCTAATATAACTTATAAAAAGACTAGTATATATAGCCTAACTTGGCTCTTATACCATATTGAAATTAGGATCTTAGAATACTAATTTTAAACAAGATATAAAATGATAATTATGCAAGCATAGATTTTACACATTACACAAATGGGAAAACCCTTTCAGTTAAAAAACTCCATAAAGCATCATTTTATTAAAACATGGCCAATAATACCTCATGTGCATAGTGATAGAATTCACTATAAAATATTCATATTCTATAGCTCTCAAATGAGAGGGAAACTCCTTAAATATAGGACGAAGGGTGATATAAAATCTGAAAGGGTATTAGTCTACACCTATTCAACAATCACCATTCATAAATAATTCATAATCTAATTATTAGATTATAATTATTTAAAATGGGATATGCTTGATAAACATATAATATATAATGTTTTATAATCTTATAATAGAACAATATATAAAAATGCTATAAGGATATGACCCCTAATAACATTGTGTTCAAAGAATGCTAGTTAAATAAAAGGGGCCAATTGACCACCATTGGAATTAGAATTTTAGAAAGAGAAGGTTCAAGATCGTGACTACAAGATCAACCTCACAATTGCGGAAATAAATTTTAGTAGACAAATTGTCAAACCTAGGTAGCTAACAACTATATCGAGGTACGCATATAGATAAATGTAATAAATACTTAGATATAATAAATGTATTGGAGTATACATATATACGGATAAGGTAGGAGTTAAGCATGTAAGGATATGCATGGGGTTCCCGAAGAACATGTGAAGATTAATAATCTCTTAGATAAGATTAAATTTCAAATTCTATAGCTCCATGAAGAAGATACTCTATGTTCCAAACAACTGTAATGTATGTTGAAGTGTATAATTTAATCATGCTCTTTAGTAATGGGTTTTCTACTCTTGGATTGTGGGCAATTGTTCTTATTTCCTTCAATTCTATTATGGATTGTTTTGGACTGTTTGTAGTGAATACTTTCTTTTATTTTCTTGATAGTCTATTGATTACCTCCTACATAATTTTGTTTATATTATTTCAATAAATTTAAAAAAAAATATATATATATATATATAATTGAATCATATATATCTATACATCAAAATAAACATAAAATTAAAATAAATAAATTTGATTTATTAATAGATATGTATTGTAAAGGATGTTTCATTTCCTCCACAAACATCAATATCAAAAGGTTGTTTTCATAGATAATTGTCATTGAAGTTTCCTTGCTAGGAGGACGACGCTGCTTTGTGAAGACTTCCCCCCTAAACTACAAAATGCTTTTAAGGTGGTCATTTCAATAGTTATGACATATCCATGGATGTAGCAGCTTAAAGAATCTTCATGTGGATAAGTAATTCCACTGGTTGTCATGTAGCTTAGTCAAGCATTTTCCTTGTCAGAAATGTTGTACGTGGGACTCCAAGCTCTAAAGAAAGCACTCCAGGCTCTTTAGATTGAATCTGCACATTCCACGTTTGGAAATTGGAGCAACATTAAGGAGTTCTGGTAGGAATCTTGGTCACAGAAGACTTGATAAAAAAACCTTCTACCACCACAATTTTTCAATTCTATCCTGAATTACAAGTCAGGAGGTAACAGTTGAAATTTAACTCAACGTACACGATATTGAAAAAACTTTAGACATGGCTCACTCTGCAAGTATCTTCCATCACAAACATTTCATTTTCATTACAGGTGAACCACTATGCATTGGCTTATCTCAAGAACAGATGAGTTGTAGGTACAGATGAAAGTGGTCAATAGTAATACGTACACTCCTAGTAAAGCTTGAGTTACAAACTCTGATTAAATGCCAGGTCTTGGCTCACAAAAAGACCATGAAAACCGTAAGGTACTCTAGCAGGGAGTTGCACAGACGCCACCACTTCTAATGTGGGAGAGAGAGCATCCATCACCAGAAGCTTCGACGTGCCTACGCTTTCGTCGTGAACAATTCCCACAATGTATCCATCATCCTCCTTTTCATCACTCCGCGCTATGAAGCAACATTCACCACCAAAGCAATTCTCACCAAAAACCCTGGAAGCAACAATACATTCCCCTCCCCTCTTCTGCCTGTCAAAATCCAGCTTAGCAAGCCCGCGAGCTTTAGGGAATGGCGCCCCAATTGCCAGGTAGGCGTACCTGTTCTTCTTTGTCAAGTAACGAGGATTTGGAAGAAAGCCGCTTTCTCGAAACCGTTTAGTTTTTTAAATTTTTTCACGGTGAATTGTTGGTAGTGAATTTTCGATCGATGAATTGCTGGTGGTGAATTTTCCGTCGATGAACTGCTGGTGATGAATTTTTCTAGAACCTTTCCACAGATGTTTGCAGCAAATGACTTTGTTCCCAAATATACTCCGCTCAAATCAAGCTCATCGTCGGCCTTCTCCCACGCATTGAGAGTATGGAAAACATTTAAGCCCAGCACACGGCATTTGGGAGTCATTGATTGCATATTTTTTTATAATCTTTTATTGCATATTCTTTGAAGTAAGATTTTATACCATACATCATAAAATTATTTTTTAGAGTTTTTTAAATCTATTTTACTATTTTTTCATGTATGTGAAAGAAAGATCTTGATGATCACTAAAAACCTATGTTGATTAAAAAATAGAAAATAAATATAATAATCATATGAAATATTTTAAAATTATACTTTCTAGAAAGCTTATTTTAGAGCTAAAATATTGTAAATTATTTTTTCTTATTCATTCCATTTGTTGATTAAACACAAGTTTGGAAACAAAAAATTCGAAGAAAAATTAAGGACTAACTAAGAACTAATGAGGGAAGGTCATTTCTAGGACTTTTGTTTGAAGGACCTACAAATGAAGTTAGGTCCTTTCCATGATAAATAAAAAATAAAAAAGGATCTTTAAATGAAGGTAGTTTCCTTAAAAGGAAAAAAATGTCATTTGTTCAATGGTTCTTTTCTATTCCTTTTAAGGTAATTTCCATAAAAAGAATCGAAAGGGGTCTTTGAATGAAGGTCCCTTTTTTAACTTTTATGAAAATTTCCTTTGTTTGAAGGTTCTATTTTTAAAACCTTGAAATGAAGCTTCACATATGTTTGAAAGGTTTTTTTCGAAACCCTTGAATGAAGGTGCCTTTGTTCAAGAAATACTTTCAAATGAATGTATTTTCTACTTTTCATCCCCATTTAGATTGAAAAATATAATGTCTCAAGTTAGGGACTCATTATTGTGGGTTTACCCATGTGATAGGGTATTGAATAAGGAGTTATATACAAAAAGGTCAAAGTTGGTAGTTATGGAACATCTTCTCATCATATGTGTTATGAGAAGAATTTAGTGCACTCATGGAGTGCCTAGGATTGGGATAATGACCTTTATGATGATTATGATAAGACTATGATGTGTAGGAGATGTAATAAGTGTAAACAATTTACATACTATTTTGAGATGTTCACCATTGAATATGGGGCATTGTATTTTTGCATGAGGACTTAGGTGCCTAGTTTTGGGGCCCATGGTTTTGACTATTATTTTGAGAAATCATTTATATTTTTTAGTTTTTGATTTTGTATATAAGGGAGGTATGGGATAAAAGTGTTTTTAAACTTAATTTTGTAGATATTATTAAGTTGCCATAATACTATCAAACTAAAGGGATAAGTGGATTGTATTGATGTACTTGGATTATTGATATTAATATACTAAGGTTGGGGTCTCTTTGATAATTTATCTTTTTTTTAAAGAGTTTCTTGACATAAATCTAGTGTCCTCTTATGCGTTGAGATATTTTTTATATATTTCTCCATGTTTCATTTCAATTCAAAGGTTTAATCATATGGACATTAATCAACATTAAACATTACTTAGTTAATGTCTCTATCACACCATTTACCCTATTTTGAAAAATTTGTTCGGATATCATCATAAAAATATGTAATCAATGGTGATTTGAGAGGAGAGGAAGATGTGGAATTAAAATTAATAATTCTCACAAAAGTAATACTATGTGGTGTGTCTTTACATGTTCCATAATGTTATTATCATCATGTGCCTCAATATTGTTTGAATGGCATGAAAATGGATTGGTGTACATATATGTAGTTGATTATTATTGGGTGAAACTAATGGATTTATATTATCATTAACCCCTTCAATTTTTATTATATTATTTTCAATGAGGTTTGGTACCTTGTACTTAATAACTATGTAAGATTGTGTGCAATAAACTTTAACTTGGTAATAGTTGTAAAGTGATTTGTTGACCTAGTTGTTGAACACACCCAAAGATTGAGAAGGGGGGGTGAATCAGTCTACTAAAAAACTTAAGCCCTTCTAAAACTTGAACTTTTCAACACTTAACCAAATCAAAATTGTTGAAAAAAATAGTAGTAGAGAAGGATATAATAGTATAAGGCTTCAACAACTTCAACAATCAAAGATATAGCAATTACAACTCTAATCAAATTAGAAGCAATGATAAAAGAGACAAGAACACACATCCATAAGATGACACCAGATTTACGTGGAAAACCCAATGAGGGAAAAACCATGGTGAGAATTAACTCATAATATAAAGGCTCACTGCTAAAAAAGACTTGCAAAACAAGGTGCACTACCTCAACAGAAGATACAAAGAACTTGTTGAACTAAAGCTAACACAACTTCAAGGGAAATATACAAGGACCTAATGAGACTCACTATCTCAAAATGGGTAAGTGCACCAATCTGTGACACAATTCAGGTGCCAAATTGAAAAAATGATAAAAAAAAACCCGAAATAAGGCCTTTGGCGCACGCCAAATTTGGCGTACACAAAATGACTAGAAATCCATTTGGCGCATGCCAAATGTCCAATGCAAAAGTTGGGTTTGGAAGGTTCCTCATTTTGTCTTCAACCCACGGCTTGGGAAGGAAGATTTCAGGTCTGCAACTCGCGCTCACCAAATCTCCTCCATTCTTTGCATCCTTAGCTTGCCATTTTCCACGAGAATGCCGCCAACACGTCGGAGCGATCGAAGATTGCAAAGAGGTGTGTATTTTTATTCTATTTATTTCGAATTTGATTTGGAATGCAGCTTTAAATAGATTTTTATAATAAAACTTTGTTCTAATTCTCAGGGAATGAATCTCCACCTCAAAACATTGAGAATTCACAATCACCCCCTCATCAAGAGCTTCCTATACAAGAACAACTTGAAACCCCTCCATCAATTCATAGGCATCCTCAAGGAACACAAGAAAATATTCAAAATCAAATTGAAAACAATAAAAGAGACATTCGACAATTAATTGCAAGATTAACCGAGCATGCCGAAACCCACCCTTATAGTAGAGGGATTGTTGAATCATTAAAGTCAATTTGAACTCATGTAGGAGAAATGAGCGAGCAAATGAATTTTTGGTCAACTAAGAGAGATGAGATGAGGCAATTTTATGCTAATGGTTTGTCATATGCAGATGTCAAAAAACTAAAAATTAGCAAAGCCGAGTTGTGTGCCCTATTTAAAGACCCAAAAACCAATGAACCTTTGTCCCATGCATACAGGAGGTTCCCCATCCATTGGTGCCACCATGATTTAATTAGAAACAAATTTTGGGAGCGGTGGTGGATGGTATTTGACCAACCTCCATGCAATAACCATGAGGTGCTGCAATAATTTTTGAGGAAACTCTATTGCGAGTTTGTCCTCAATAAAATGCCAAACTATTTTGACATCTTAGACTTTCAGGGTAGAGGTGGGGGCTCCACACACGATAGACCTGTTGCACGACGTAATCCACAGTTGGCACTAAGAGCCTTGGGAAAACCCATTGTGGAGCATGTCGTTGTTCCTTCCATTGTTAAGGATAGTGTAGAGGTGGACACGATGAAGCCGATTGGCTCACTGACCTAGACCATTTTATAGTGTGTGAGTCCTCTAGTAGAGCCTGGTGTGGAGGAGATGTGTAGGCCCTGAGCTCCACCCCACCATTGTGGCGCTTGTGGTGCTGTTTGCACGTACGATTATCAAGGTGATCATGATGCATCTACACAACCTACATCAGTTGCAAAGGCGATGGCTTTCACAAATGATATTCTGAATGATACATTCAACATTGACACTCAAGTAAAATTTAGCAAGTTATTTTAATGTTTATTATTAAAATATATTTTGAAATTTAAGAATAACTAAATTAGTAGAATTTTGATATGATGAAATTTCAGGGTCGCATTGTTCATGAGGGATGCTCTATTCCTACAGACCCTTATATATTCTCGATGATGAGTCCATAGGTATGTAACTAGTATTAAAGATATTATTATTGTATTTGAACAGTTGAATGTTATATTTGAATGTTTGTCTCATAACATGCTTCAGATTTCAAACAGTTTCCTGGTGCACCTTCTTCCTCCACACCTCACGATTCATATCCTCAAACAACGTACACTCAGGTAGCCTTTATGCATTAATAGGGTTGTAAATCTATGTTAGCTAGTTTTCATAATTTTGCATATATACAAATCCAAAAAATTGATGAGAAACACAAACATTGCATTCAAGTATTCCTTGATCATGTCACATTATGTTCTCCTATATCAACATGATACCTGAGACATTGTTTCATTTGCATTTGTTGACAAGAGATAGCCCTAGTGATGTTGGTGGCACGATGGACCATGGAGTTGCTATAGCAATAGCCAGTTCTGATCCATTGAGAGAGGTATGGAATAGATTAGTCGATTTGACATTATATTTTCTCTTTTATGGTCTATTATAGAAAATTTTCACAATAATTTTATGTAGTTTGATTTCTATCTTCATGGTTTCTACAGGTGGTTGTCACTCCAGATCGTGGACATGGTGATGCTTTAAATGTGCATGATGACTATATGTATGCGGTAAGTGATTATATTTTGTTATATGCCATTCCATAATTCAATTTCTATGTTTTAACATCTTTACTTTTAATTGTATCAGTTGAAGGTCCAGAGTGAAGAGAGGAGGAGTAGCGGGCATGTTCGAAAGACAAGACAAGCAACAATCACTCCATCCAGCCGAATTTCGAAGGCAGCACGGGATCTATTTCCTTCCCCTAGAGGGAAATGACTATGTATTAGTGTTGTTTGTTGTATGCCTATGTGGCATTCTGAAATATATGTTTTGTACTATTGATATATATACGTGATATTTTATGTCCAAATGGCTCCTTTGTACTAAGCCTATATGGTTTTTTTGGATATATTTATATACTTTTATCAATATATATCATTGTATAGCCTTTTGGATTTTTGATTAAAGAAACTCTTATTTTGCTACTACCATTCTTAAATGATGTTATCATGCGTATCGTGTAAGTTGTATGCTTGAATGTTGTAGGCATGGATTTTATTTACATCTAATGCTTAATTAATTACTGTTGAATGCTCAATAAGCCCCATCTAAAGCGTATTGTATAAATAAGCTCCATTCGTGGTGGTTTGTATCCTTTGGAATTCTTCAATTACTTGTGCCTCACCGATGCAGAGGAAAGGAGGCTCAAACCCAATTAGTTTGACAACTTGCCTTCAAGGGGCTCCTAACAAAATTATTACAGCCTATTTTGAGCAATCTACACAACCTCAAAGCCCCATCAAACCAAACTCTTCATTCAACACCTTACCCAAAAATCCACCCTTGTAGCACTCTGATGTAGAGCCAAGGTGGAGAAGACTCACAACAATGGAAATGTCAATTCTCAATCAAGAACTCTTCTTCATAATGATTCAGCCTAATAGGCATCAACCCACCCTCAAGGGTCTCAACTCCTCAACCTTGCAAATGAACAACAAGACTCCACCAAGGCCCTACAAAGACCATCAACATTTATACAATGACAATTGAATCAATTGACAACAATCCCTAAGTCAAATTCATCAAGGTTTCCAAAACTCAAATTTGTGACTGGTTATTCTTGTAGTACTCAAAACTCAATTTTAGCTGGATTTCTCCCAACCTTTCCAAAACACTAGACAATTACAAGATGGATTGAGATACCCTTTTTAGGGCTACACAACATACCAAAGAATCAGTGGTCTCTCTTTTGGACCAACATAGACTTTCAGCACACCTACTTCAATTTTGGCTTCACAATTAGCCCTTTTTTTCCAAAGGGACCACTCTTCCAACTTTAGGTATCTATCCAAACACATTGGACAGTCTTAGTTCATGGTGCCAAACCTCAAATTTTTTCATTAGTTTGTGTCTATAGAGCCTCTAGCTCACAAAATCAAGGATTTTAAAGAAACATACAACTCCAGACCTCTCTCAACACTTCCAAAGCCCCAAACACCTCAAAATACTTTTGCACAAACTCATCAAACCCTCACATAACCCTTACAGGCATTAATTCTTAAAAACCTCTCTTTGGTTCATCACTTCCATGTTGGAAAACCCTTGTTCAGTCTTAGAACAGTCACAAAAACTCCACATAATTATGACTCCTTATTCCAAAATGAGTTGACACACTTATTGTAACATTTTTTCAATCAATCCACCAAGATACAATAGCAAACAATAGGTGGATTGATTGTTACATCACAAATTTCCCCTCAAACCCTTGATTCAGCAACACATGGACAGTCACTGTTTGTGTTGGTTCTCTCTACAAACAAAGAGTTAAGACACCAAATAAAAAATATAAATGAATTAGACAAAATATAGACACATCCTCTGAAATTCTTAGACCATGAAGAACCTATATGTGCTCGTACAATACTCAAAAAGATCAAGAAAACAATATTTTTCTGGAAAATTGCTCAAAACTGTGGTGTTTATTGTGTAAAATTGTCACAAAACTTCTTCCACTCTCTCATTCGAGCCTTGGTAAGGATTTTTAAAGCATTTTCCAACAACCATCTTCTCCCCAATGCCCATAACCAACCTTGGGATTGGTTGGTCCCTTAATTACATTCGTTTGTGCTAAAATTGCTTTGTCAGCATTTTAAAACTTATATGATTTCTAATTGACTTCTCAGACACAAAACACCCTTTATTTGAATTATGCTTGATCTCTCAAAGCTTATTAGACAAAATAAACCTAAAGACGCTAACATTTCCCTATTGATGTATTCAAATTAAAAAAAATTGATAATGTGGTGTAGGTGCTCCTACACCAAACTCAAAACCCGGTCCAAGCCTAATTTCTCCCCTTTCTAAAACACCTGACCATTTAAAGGTGGATTAAGATACCCTTTTCAGGGTTACACAACATATGCCAAAACCAATAGTAACTCTTTTGGACCAACATGAACTTTCAATACACCTCCCTCGCTCTAGGCTTCATAATTAGGCCTAATTTCCAAAGGAACCCCCTCACAAACTCACCTCCAAACCAAGGAAACTTGAAAGAGTCTTAGGTATGCTCACCAAACGTAGGATTCTCCCATTTTAAGAGCCCCAAGAACTTGTTCTATTCCTCTACTCACAAACCATCCTAAACCTCCACAAAAACAAGGGTTTTAAAGAAACTCATAACTCCAGACCTCCCCCAATCCTTCAAAAGGTCCAAACACCCCACAATACCTCTGATCTAACTTAAAAGACACTCAAAATCCCATTCCTTTCAGTATTTCTCAAATTTAGTACTTGAGTTCCTTACTTTCATGGTGGAAACACCCCTGAACAGCATTAGAACTTCACACCCCACTGAGTTTATTCATTCTCTTGGCCCCCAAAGTATTCATACACCAAAATAATCATGGTATAGGCCAATCCACTGAGCAATAGGGTCAAAACAATAGGTGGATTGGCTAATGTGTCATGGTGTTGCCCTCAAAACCCCTAACATAGAAAACAGAGTAGTAACCAAGTTTGTTGATCCCACACACACCAACGGTGGATTTAAACCTTCAGAACAAATGCAAAGAGAGTAAACACATATGCAATCAAGTATCCAAAGCCTCAAGTCATGATAGACTTGTATGGGCCTATGCAAGGCAAAGAAAATTTAGGAAAACAAAGAAAACTAGTGATCGGCGTTTTCAAGTATATTTTCTTATTAGAAACTGAACAAAATCAACCCTCAACTCGAGGTATTACAGCAATATATCTTGATACCACCTTCCAACTACCCCTTGAGCTGATCAACCACCATAACCACCCTTTGTTAGACTTCTAAGATGGCAATTTTCCAATTTTGCTCTTAATTACCATTCATTCACAACTTGATTTTGCAAATACCACCTAACTGACCTATTAAGCCTTTTAAATACAATTGCAAGATATTTACATAGCATATAGAAATATAGAGAGAAAATACAATAAATATTTTAACTAATGAATTGTAAAAAATGGATTTTTGTAGTTTATATTCATGTCATCGATTACATTGCATTGCACATCTTTCAAAGTCAAAGCATTACTTCACTTTGCATAACTAATAAGTAGATGCTGATAGATGCTAAAAATTTAATTACAATATAGTTTGAACAAAGTCAACCTAAGCAGTTATGCAATTTCTTCACATTGCATAACTAATAACTAGGAGCAGCTGCCAATTGCATTTTCTTATCATGGCAATCTATGAGACCAAATTTCTTTGAGATATTTTTTCAAATAGTTCCCTACCTTGTCTATGTTACCACATTTTTCATACATGTCTACCAAAGCATCTTCTCAAATAGTTCACTGCCTTGTTGCTATGGCTAAAATCCTAAAACAAGTGATTTTGAACAAGCTATGGATGCTTCGAAAAATATATCAAAAGCATAATAGTAAGCAATAGCATAGAGAAGGCAGTGAATTGTTTGAAAAAATGTATCAAAAAAATTGCTTTGAAATGATAAATTTAGTTGTGCTTTCACTCTTCTTTAACATTGTATATTTGCTCCTTTTTATAACAAGAGATAAAAAAACGTAAAAAATTGTATAATAAGAGATAAAAACTATCTTTCTTGAAATTGAAAGGCATTTCCATAGAATAGAGATATAGAGAGCAAATAAAATAAAGAGTTTAACTAATGAAATGTAGAAAATAGATTTTTGTAGTTTTTATTCATGCATTGCACATCTGTCAAACTCAAAGCATCACTTTACATTGCATAACAAATAACTAGATGTTGATAGATGACAAAACTTCAATTACAATATAGCTTTTTACAAAGTCAACCTAACCAGTTATGCAATTACTTCACATTGCATAACTAATAACTAGGAGCAATTGCCAATTGCTTTAGCTTGTCATGGCATTCCATGAGACCACATTTCTTTGAGGCATTTTTTCAAATAGTTCATTCCCTTGTCTATGCTACGATATTTTTCATATATGTCTACCAAAGCATTTTATCAAATAGTTCATTGCCTTCTTGCTATGGCTAAAATCCTAAAAAAAATGCTTTCAAACAAGCTATGGATGCTTGGAAAAAATATATGAAAGCATAATAGTAAGCAATAGCATAGACAAGCCATTGAACTTTTTGAAAAAATGCCTCAAATAAAAGTGGTCTCATGGTGATGGAATGCCATGACAAGCCATAGACAAGGCAGTGAATTATTTGATAGCATGCCTCAACTACTTGCATTTGACAACTTTTTTCTCGAGTGAATTTCGCTACCATAGGTAATAGCCTCCAAGATAGCGAAAACCGAGCAAGGTTATTATAGAGGGGCCCAACATGATCCCATAGGATCAGATGAGAAGTTTCTAAGCATCACGATGTTTGAGTGATAGCATGCTGAAGTTCGTAGCCATTTTGCACTTTGGTCCCTTAAGGGATCGATCCGGTTGAATGTAGCTCGGAGCGATTCTACGTGTTTGGGTGTGAAAAAGGATAGTGCCTAGTGTAAACATACCCACCTGGATGCGTTGGAACAATCCGTTTGGTCACATGAGCTGCAGAACGAAAGTTGCACCACTTTGCAACTTTCAACTACTTGCATTTTTACAACTTTTTCCTCGAGTGAAAATTCGCAAGCACAGGAAAATGCCTCCGAGATAGCGAAAACTGAGAGAGGTTATTGTAGATGGGCCCAACATGATCTTGTAGGATTAGACGAGAATTTTCTAAGCATCACGGTGTCTGAGTAATAGCATGCTGAATTTCACAGCCATTTTGCACTTTGGACCCTTAAGGGATCGATCCAGTTGAATGTAGCTTGGAGCGATTCCGCATGTTTAGGTGTGAAAGAGGAACATGCCTAGCATAAATTTACCCAACCAAATTCATTGGAATAGTTTGTTTGGTCACACGAGTTTCAGAACGAAAGTTGCACCACTTTGCAACTTTCAACTACTTACATTTGACAACTCTTTCCTCACGTGAAAATTTGCCACCACAGGAAAATGCCTCTGAGATAGCAATAAATGAGAGAGGTTATTGTAGAGGGTTCCAATGTGATCTCATAGGTTCAGACAAAGATTTTGTAATCACCACGATTTACGAGTAATACCCTGTCAAATATTGTTGCCCTTTTGCACTTTGCACCCTTAAGGGATCGAGTCGGTTGAACCATAGTAGTTGTTTTGTTAAATGTCATACCCTAAGGTATGTTAGAGATGACCTAGGTTGCATTGATCTCTCTGAGGCATACACTTCCCCTACTTTTTCAACCCTAAGAAATATGATTTTAGGGGTACTCTTGATGTTAGGAGTAACGTATAATGAACCATACCCAAGCCCTTGATATTTTTGTCATTTCTCTAGAAAAACGGGTTATCTTATTCCTTGTTGATGTAGACCAAGGCTACCATGTCATGTCAATTCCCCATGTTCTTAATGACTTGGAACCCCTTACCACATTGATCTATTGGTAGGGTTGCTTTCTCTTTCTCATATTGGTACAACAATTTGGAGATGTCTTCCTCTATAACCTCTTTGTTTAGTTCTCCCCACTTGGAGAAAACCATGGGTTCAAATTTGATGATAGAAGAGGCTTTTTTCTATGTGTTATCATTTTCCATATGTCTTAGGAGAAGATGGGAGTTTTCCTACATAAAAATACCCTTTAAGACCACAGTCTCTACAACCCTTGTCTTGTCTCGTATTTGGACCTTGATATTTGGAAAGGATTTATGTGAGGTGGATGATGAGGCTAAAGTGGATGGATTAGTATAGGATGATGAATGTGAGGCAATATCATTGTTAGGCACTTGGAGTAGTTTTTGATATTTTTCTTCAAAGTTATGATAATAATGGAAAGGCCAAGGGTGAAGGGCACACAATCAATTGAGAGGGGGGATGAATTGGTAGATCCAAACAATTACAATTGTTAGTCTATGTTCAATCCTTTAGGGTCAAAACAACCTTTTATTTTAAAATTTGTAAGAGGTTAGTCTCTAATGCCTTGAATGAGTCAAATTCACATGCATGAGTAGGTTGTTTTGTTATGATTGAATTTAATATAGACTGAGTTGAGACGTTAGGGTTTTGTTACCTTTTAGGTCTTTTCTACCAGTTTTTCGAGCTTTCATGGTAGTCAAATGTGATACAAGCTTTCAAATGGAAGACTACAAAGAAGTTAATGTCAATTCTCATAGGAATGAAGTGATGGCATATGACAATTAATTGGAAAAAGATAGCGGCAACATATCAAATCATCAAGAGATAACACATATTGAAGAAACCCTAGATGTTCAGATAGAGGGACCATTCAGGATTTCAAGGAAGATCACTGCTAATAGTTGGTTAGGTTATTTGAAATTCCATCAGAAGGTTTTGTGAATGAGGTTAGACAGTCTTTAGATGAATATAATATTTTCTTTTGTGGATTTTGGGCTAGATAATCTAGTGTTTCTTGCTAGTCTTCTGCACTTTCAAGGAATAAAACTAGAGCCAAGGATTAATAAATTGTGGTCATCATTTAGCAAGGAGGGTGCAGCAGTAAATGATGTAGTTTCTATAAGTGTTAATGAAGATGATGCCCTTTTTCGATATCCTTTCTTTGAGTTCAGTCACTTCCTTATTATGAGGGTATTGAAAAGATCCAATTTAGGAGAGCTGGAATTGGATAGGAAACAAACAAATGTACAGTCAATTGAAAGTGTCAAGGGAAGTGAGGTATGAAGACAGTCATCATTTCATCAAAGGACAATATATTTAAAGGAAGGTTATTCATTAAGACAAGCATCATGAATGTATGAACACAAGGGAACTGTGAAGGGTCACTGTACATGGCAATGTGCAAATGAAAGGGACATATTAGAAATGAGTAGTGATGAGTTGTTAAGTATAGTAAGTATATTATTATAAAGTTATTGACAATAAAATTCACTCACCATAGTCAATGTCCTATGACTGTCAAGTCTATGTATGTCAATGTCTCAAGACTCCAAGAGCTATGGTTGTGTATGCAACAATAGGTCCTTATGAATGTGGAGTCTTCAAAAAATATAGTAAGTCAATGACAAATATTACAATAGTGATGGAAGAACATCTTGAAAATCTTCCCATTTGTCAATACTTGTAGCAATACATGCAGGGAAATAATCCTCCCATTTCCAACACAAATCATGAAATATATTGTACTTGAGAAAAGGACAAAAGGAGTTGCTGCCCAGTTTCGTTTTTCCATTCCACCTTAGTTGGCCCAACTATTTGCATTCCAAAATGGTTCAAAACATGTATATCCCCTGCTCCAAATGAAACACATGGGTAGTAGCCTCTCTATGGCTGTGTAGTATCATAGGAATTTGGTCCACAAAAAACCTGCAAAAGCCTCTTAATCTTAGACATAGACTCACATAAAAATAGTTAAAAGAGCAATAACTAAATAATGTAAGTCACACAGCTGACGAGACCTACTATCACCTTCATGCATGCTAGATAAGGAGGTCAATTGAAGGTCCTACAACGGTGATGTGCCCCTTCGCTACTTTATCATCTCTCGATGACCCTACGTATAAATTTCAAATATATCACTGAGAGGCTTAACATAAAACGTGTCGCATATAAGAATCCAATAAATCTAGGAGATGGAAAAGAAAGAGAAGATTGACAACCAGAAAATGCACCAGCAACCGATGTTTCTCATACCATTGAACACTTGCACCAGCAACCGATGTTCTTTTCTTATATACTTTGACAAACTTCAGTATTACCTACAGTCACAATCAGAAAAGGATCAATGAAAGTCGTAAATGCATATGACATCAAACAGTAATCATGAAAAAGCCTTATTGCAAGGTGTTGGTCCAAAAGAGTGATCAATAACATGGCTTTACAAATTCAATGTGCATACTTACAAATCAATCCAGGGAACCATCTGGGTCTGCTCTAGTCTTTATTGTGTTGAGTATTGCCTCGTGGTCAGACTCACGCACTTTCCACAAGTTCTTGTTCGCAAGTTTACCCTTATATTTGATCAAATGAACGTTGGTGGTGAGGACAAGGTTCGAATACTGAACAATTTTCCGATGCATGTCGAAGTCCTCAAACAACCAAACTACAACATTCTTAACTAGATACCTTCGAAGCCATGTTCCAGTAACAACCACCAAACATGTAGGATATTCTATATTTTCTCTATCTATAAATGGGGACTCCAATTTCTTTTTGGCCTCGATACAACGACACAGGTAATAATCTGTACCCTCTTCATTGTCTTCATCTGCAATCACCGCATAAACGTACCCTACATTGATATGTTCATCTTGTTAGATTTATTTATTGAGCAACATAATAAAACTTGTAAGTAAGATATATTACCTGGTTCTAGTAGGTCCGATACATGATCAAAGTCAATGGATGATTGCATCTCCGTGATTTGTAGAGCCGTCGGGAGCTGATAAGTGTCAAGTGGGGTTAGACTTCTTACAGACCATTCATCAACCCACTCTGTTGACTCCCAATCATTCCATGATTGAAGTGTACATGCATAACAAAAGCGTGCCATCTTCCTTGTATGGATAGTATATGTATCTGCATTGGAGCTTCTAAAAGAGTGTAGCTCACTCGATCCTATTAGTGTACAACAATCC
Organism: Sequoiadendron giganteum; assembly: GCA_007115665.2. NCBI lineage: Eukaryota > Viridiplantae > Streptophyta > Pinopsida > Cupressales > Cupressaceae > Sequoiadendron > Sequoiadendron giganteum. The sequence goes on from CM021110.1 coordinate 30,055,553, forward strand.
TCATATTTTGCAATGTTAGTATCATCTACTAAATGAAAAAATCTATGAACTAAAGAATTACCTTCACTACCTAGACCCATTGAACCATTGCACCACTGGACAATTGATTTTGCATCTATCAACTTTACACTGTTTGTGTACTTTAACTCTTCTCGTGCTAGGGATCTTTTGATACATGCACCTGCTCCATCATGCTCCCCCTTTCCACGCCCGACCTTTGAGAAGTTCCACATATGTTGAACACCACTAATCCCATGTATCCTACTCAACCAATAAAACATTCTGGCATTCTTGAATTTTGATGTACAATTATCTGACCATATGATATGCTGACTAAATGATATGCCCCTACTAGCCAGATTGGCATAGAACATATGAAAGCAACCTTGAACAAACTCTATAGAATGTGTGTGATCATCACTGATGTAAAAGTGATACTCCCTCAATACTTTCCTATTTTCTTCTATACTATCATTTGCATGAATGAATGTTATATGTACAAATATAGCAACCTGCACGGAGTTGTAGTACTATGATTGCACCTCGTTCTATGGTTGTAGTGTGTAGTTCTCAGCGAATTCGACAACTAAAATGATATGATGAACTGGAAATGTGTCATTGCATAACTTGAACTGTGAGTCCAACCATTGTGCTCTGTGTGTATGCGTTGCATAATCATAAACCACCCGATCACGCAAAATGCCCATAAACTGATACACTGGAATCTTATCACTGACCAATTCACACTTCTTTGCTTCTTTCCCATCTTTTAGACTGTATGCCAATGTCGTACATTTGCCAAATTCCACAATTTTGTTTCCAATTGTGTGTGTACTAGCCATGTGTTGGCAAATTGGAAAATGTTGCATGCCACCACAATGATCACATGTGCCATCCAAACATGTTTTTTTGTAAAAAAATTGACCATCCTCTCTTTCACATAAAATGGAAGACAAAAATTTCCTTGACGATTTAGGTGGAGGCATTATGTTAAATTCCTGCAAAACATTGTCAGTATGCATATCTACACATATATGTCGATAAACATCATAATGCTTAGAAAACTCAATATGAACCCTACAACAACAAGTAGTGCGTGTGTGATTTATTTTGACATAAAAAGGCTTTAGCATTTCAAAATACCTTTGACATATTTTAATTTCAGGAAACTTTTTTACAAAATCAGCAAAAAATTGGGTTTGAGTGGTATCCAAATAATGCATTGGATGTGGCTCACGGTTTATACTACCAATTCTCCTTCTTACAACATCTCTTTGATTAGGAGAGGTCCTTGTTTTGTCCTTCCAATAATTCACAATTAAAGATCTCAAGCCTTGAGCAATTCTTGTGTATTTTCGTGGCACTCTACCCAAAAATGCCCATAACTCATTGCTATTTGGATCCTCCACACTTTCATGCCTTCCTTTGGCTCTCATTAGAGATGATCTACTTATTTTCAAAGACTTAATTTCCTTTGTAAGGTTCACCTTGTTCCTTGTTTGACTGCTTAATAGTGTTGTTTTCATCACACGTCGTGTGGCACAACTATCCTTCGTGCGTGAGGTGGAACCCACGCTCTCGTATGCACTCATCAAGCTCTTTACAATGTAATTTTCAATTGATTCATTCAAAACTCTTAGCCCAAGAGCCTTCATGGTGGGCCTAAATTTGAGTTGCCTCATCATTTCAACAAATAGTTGGCATCTTCCACCCTCACTTAGCTTCGCAAAAAACAAACTCCATATCCTTTCTGCATATCTTTGACATCTACGTTTTGGAATCTTATTAGGCATCCATTTCAAAACATTGGAATCAATATCAATCAAAAATGTAGGTTTTCTATGCAAAACTCTAGGAGGAGTTCTCAAATGTAAATTTGTGTCAATATTGGGAAGGTCAACAACATTGGGGATAGATCGTGTACCTTCAATTGGATGTGGAATTGATGACATACCTTGAGATTGACATGTAAATGATGTTGTACCTCCAACTTGAGATGTCATTTGTGGAGTTCCTTCAAATAGAGATGTGTTTGCTGATGTACTTTCAAAATGCAATTTTTTTGATGGTGTTTTCAATTGGAGATGTGATTTCTGATGTACCTAGAAAACCACATTTTGTTGTCAATGTGTCTTCAACTGGAGATGTGCATTGAGCTTCACCTATGGTTGATGATGTGCCCCCAACTTATGTATCCATTCCTGTCCTTCCACGAACTTTCCTCATTTGTGCCCTTTGTTTTGCCAATTTGACATCTCTCTTAGATTGCACGGGAATTTGTGATTGTATGGGCTGCAATTCCTTTTCTTCACAAGCTACATTTTTTTATTCTCTTCTCCTTGCATTTTTAACTGCAAGTTCTTCTGGTGTTAGAGGCTTCGGTCGTTTCCTCGACATGACCTTGAATGCTACATGTCCACAAACACACATAAAACAAAAGTAAGTAATGCATTTTACAAAAAAATTGATGCAGAGAGGGGTGGAAACCATTCAATACAACAAATCAATGAGAATCACAAACCTAGGGTATAAATTGTTGCCACCTAAATGAAAATTAGAGACTCTTGTGTTTATTTTTCTCAAAACCAAATTTTTTACTGTCAACAAATTCATGAAGAATATGGATTCAAATAAGGGTTTGTGATGCTATATCTTATCATTATTCACTATTTCTTTGGTAATGAGGTTTTCCAAATTAGATGAAAACAAAAAAAAATCCAAATTAGTTGAAAAAAGAATGAAATACAGTGAATTCCACTAGCCATGCTAGAAATGGACTACTATAAGCAATGGAAATAGAATTCATAAGTAAATTTATGTTAAGTAAATGTCATGTTTTTATTTTTTTTGTTCTTCAAACTCATAAAAATTGAACTTTTTTATGCAAATCCCATCTAATTCAATGTTGAATTCTAAGTCCAATTGTTATGATTAATAAAATCATTAAGGAAATTTAGTTTATATTGTCAAAAACAAACAAATATACTAAATACAAACATTTCAATTTACCAAAATGAATATATTACCTCAGATAATGTAAAATGATGTAGAAACTTCAAAATATCTTCTTCTACATTGTCTACCATGCAGATTGGTGGTAAAAAGGTGATGGATCAAGCATAGATTGGTACAATATGAAGTCAACTGTAGAAAAAAGGCATTTCTGACTCGGATAAAGCGTTGAACCAGACAAACACAGGAGAATGTGGGCCTGAATCATGGGGTCAACCCTTATTTTTACCGTTTCAAGGTAAAACCCATTTGGCGCTCGCCAAATATGTTCCTCTGAAAAGGAGAGACTTCAGAGAGAGGGAGAGAGTAGAGAGGAGGGAGTGAGAGAGAGAGGGAGAGAGAGAGAGGGAGAGAGGGTGTGGGAGGGAGAAACCTAAGAGAGAGAGGCTAGGAGGGAGACACCTGAGAGAAGGAGAGGGAGTCAAAGTGGGAGAGAGGGGGTGGGAAGGAGAGACCTAAGAAAGTAGGGTGGGAGGTAAGTGAGGCCTTGACAAAGAGGGATTGTGAGATAAGTGAGGCTTAATCCCTCAACCCTCAACCCTTAACCCTTAAACCCTAATCCATAGAGACAGAGAGAGAGTGAGAGAGAGGGAGGGAGAGGGGGTGGGAGGGAGACAACCAAGAGAGAAGGAGAGGGAGACAAAGTGGGAGAGAGGGGGTGGGAAGGAGATACCTAAGAGAGTAGGAGAGAGAGGGAGTGAGAGATAGAGGGATGGGAGAGATACAAGGAGTGAGAGAGAGAGAGACTTGAGAGATAGAGATGGGGTGGGAGGGAGAGGGAGTACTCGGGGGAGAGGGAGTACTCAAGATAGAGGTATTCGAGAGAGATGAAGGGGGTGGGGGGAGATACATGAGATAGAGGGAGAGAGAGACAGTGGGAAGGAGATATTTGAGAGAGGGAGAGAGAGAGGGAGAAAGACAAAGTGAGAGAGAGTGAGAGAGAGGGAGTGGGAGAGGGAATGAGAGAGAGATAGAGGGAGTGAGTGAGTGACATACCTAATAAAGGGATTAGGGTAGAGAGTTTAATTGGGTTTAAGGGTTTAAGTGTTGAAGGATTAGGGTTGAGGGTAGAGGGTAGAGGGTTTAAGGGTTTAGGATTTAAGGGTTGATGGTTGAGGGTTTAGGGTATAGGGTTGAGTGTTTAAGGTTTTAAGGGTTGAGGGTATAGGATTGAGGTATTAGGGAAGAGAAGGTGAGATGTATGGAGGGAGATATGGAGGGAGAAGTGAGATAGAGATATGGAGGGAGAAGTGAGATAGAGATAAGGAGAGAAGATGAGGAAGGGACAAAGATAGATGAGGGTTGAGGATCCAATGTATAGAGTAGATGGTTGAGAATTGAAGGTATAGGGTTGAGGACCTATAGGGTTGATGGTTTAGGGTATTGGTTTGAGGGTATAGGGTTTAAGGGAGATGGCAGAGAGATAGATGGTTAAGGATAGAGGGTAGAGGGTTTAAGGGTTTAGGGTTAAGGGTAGAGAGAGAGAGAGAAGTAGAGAGGGAAATAAGGTGGAGATATTGAGAGAGAGGAGGCAAGGAGGGAGAGAGAAATAGGTAAAGAGAAGTAGATATGAAAGTAGAGATAGAGGGAGAGGTAGGGATGGAGAGAGAGGTGAGAGAAAAACAAAGAGAAGTGTAGGTAGATAGATGGAGGATATAAAGAGAAGTAGA
>CM021110.1:30060334-30089639 GCA_007115665.2 Sequoiadendron giganteum
AATTTTCCCTTTGTTTTCTAAAAAAGCATGTCATAATATGGTTCAAGCGAACCCAACATGGAAAATGGGGTTCACTCAAACTAAAGGTCTGAGCGAACCCATTTATGGGTTCATACGAACCCCCTAGCTCATGCAAACCCCTTAAAACCTGAATTTTTGATTGTGGGAGCATTTTTACAATTTTCCTTCCTCAACAAAATTGTAAACTAGTATTATGGGTTTACCCTTTAATACACACACACACACACACATATTTACATTTTTTTTCTTTTAAATTTATTGAAACAATGCAAACAAAATTACAGAGGGGGCAATCAACAAGCTGCCAAGAAAATCAAAAGAAACTATTCACTACAAGCAACCCAAAATAATTCATAATAAAACTGAAGCAAAAAGAACAATTACCCACAGTCCAAGACTAGGAAATCCATTACTAAAGAGCATGATTAAACTCTAAACTTCAACATACATTACAATTGTTTGGATGAATAGAGTGTCTTCTTTCTGGAGCTATAGAATTTGAAATTTAATCTTATCTCAATGATTCTTGATGTTCACATGTTCTTTGTGAACCCCATGCATATCCTTACATTCTTAACTCCCACCTTATCCTTATATATGCATACTCCAATACATTTATTTTATCTAAGTATTTATTACATTTATCTATACATGTACTTGGATATAGTTCGTTAGCTACCTAAGTTTGACAATTTGTCTACCAAAAGTTATTTCCACAATTGTGAGGTTGATCTTGTAGTCATGAACTTGAACCTTGCTTTTTAAAAATTCTAATTCCAATTGTGGTCAATTGGCCCCTTTTATTTATCTAACCTAAGTTGATTAAGTACATTCATTGAAAATTTAAAATGTTATGCACTATTATTTAAAGACATTTATTAACATTTATTTATCATCTCACATCTCTTAGCCATCCCTTCTCATTCTAGACACTAAAGGAGCAATCAATATAATTTTTTTTTGGATTTGGTTCACTAAAGGAGTAGTAAATTTGCATACATCATTCTAGGGCCCTTCATGTTGTCTTCAATATTTTATACATTTATATTTCTAAATGTTGAACTAGGAGAACATGTCTCATTCCGAGATAACGACAACCCTTCCAAGGTATTTCTAAATACTATCATCCCTTAGATATTAGAAAAGACCAAATCTAATGAAGATAATTTAGACTCGCCACATAGAAAAATACACATTACTTAAGATTCAATACAAATGCAAAGGATAAGTTTGTGACTACCTATGGACTTGATCCCATACAAATATAATATTTAATATAGGATCCAAGGAAATTCATTGAAAAAGAGATCACAATTTTTTTAAGGAAAAAATAGTCCCCCAAAATCTTCATCAAAGATGTATACACTCATTGGTCAATAAGTTGAAGAAATATATCCATCACAATTACATTGCTCTATTACAATTATTTGATTTATCATTTCCAGCTATGATTATTTAATCTAGGCCAATCTGTGACCATATGTTTGCATCAACTTAATTATCATAGATTAAACCATAAGGAGATTTTATTTTCCTTTATTTTTTGGTGAACTAGTTTAATCCTACACAACCTACTCTTCTTTCTAGGGTTTCTCATCACATTAGGGTCTCTAGTATACTATTTTATACTTTTACATTCTATTTTAATTTCTAAACTTTCTTTTAAATCCTTTTGCTATTATTGACCCATCCTTATTCTAGGGTTTGATGCTTAATTATTTATTATATATCTTGTAACCCACCCTTTATTGGCTTTAGCATTTGTATTTTCTATTTATTTTTAGATTTAATTACCTCTATTTTTTGATTGAATTTATTTTCCACTTTGACATTATTATTTATTCCAAGAGTTACTCATGATCCTAATCTTCCATTAAGAAGGAGCACTCACTTAAACCCTAATATAGTTTCCCAATCTAATAGTGATGTTACCTTTAATGATGGTTCTTTGAAGATCAACATTGATGACCAAGAATACTACGATAATGACTTACATGTGGCTCAACAAGATATTCATATTCTGGAACATATTTTTATAGATGTGAACTATAACAAGTTGAATCCCATAGTTAGATGGCAAGCCTCTTACATAAGAGATTAATGGGATGTCCTCATGGAACAAACTACTTACAAGACCTTGGATCCTTAATGAAAATTTCTAATGGTGTATCCTCCTTGACCTGTCTTCCTCTTCCAACCCCAAACCCACCACTTCCATAGATATTACCATGCATGAAATGTCATGTTACCTTAATAATTTGATTTCCCCTACCTCATCCATCTCTTTTAACACCCCTCATCATTATTTAGTCACTACAATTGCACCTACCTCATATATCACATATCATTTTACATGCACCTATCATAATGTTTCCAACCCATTCATATCCCTATGTACCCCTCTTACATATAATCCCCTCTTTACCTCCTCTATTATTTCAGATTCTTTTAATACCACACTTGTTCACACTACCACCTTGGATACACTTGTGAAAGAGAGAAAATAAAAATAAATAAATAAAGGATGATAAGAAGGATACTATTACATACAATCCTCCACATCATAGACCTTTATATATTTTGATGTTTTTTCCTATCTATTGCCTAAGGGATACATGGTTCCTTGCTTTGCGACATATAGTGGAAAATGAGACCCTAATATTTAATTAATTATAATTATTCACAAAAACATGATTGAATTTTATTATGATGATATGATGTTGGATTACACCATTCCTTTGAACCCTTAAGGACTGTGCTATTCAATGGTTTATTCATTACTCTCAAGTTCAATCAATTACTTCGATGATCTTGCTGCTAATTTTGTACAACCCTTTCATATAAACATGGAATTAAAGATTATTGTTAATGACCTTACTAGATGAACACAACTATGCTATTTAATTCAAAAAATTGTTTAGAAAACTAAAACTCAATGTGTTGATGAATAGAAAATCATATTTCTTGAGGGATTACTTCTAGTGATAAAGAATGTTGTACACCTAAGTAGATTTCCATCTTTTGAAGAATCTTGAGGTTAAACTTGTAACATAAAATACTTTGAAATATGGTTCATGATCATCCAAATGTTCCCACCCTTCTAAGTTTCAAAAGTCTAATATGTTTTGGAAGGATAATTCAATATGGAGGAAAATGTGAGCCAAGTTGCTAATACATTTCCTTCATTTAAACTAAATGCTTTTAAGAAGTTTCTTAAATTTTAATAGTCTATAGATGTGATTCAATTCTTATTGAATGTTGATTTACATACAAGTTTCCTCCTAGCTACCTACTAATGTTGGTATTTGTTGTCATTGATGTCAACACTTGATGAGAACCATGTAAGATGGTTGGCAATGGTTGTCATTTGTTTGTGATATTGATGGAAGTTGTTGATGTGAACACTTGATGAATATTATTATATGTTTGATGTCCAATGGTTTTCATTGATATGAGCTTGTTGTCATTGATGACAACACTTGTGAAGTGAGGGAGACTTTTGCAGTGATTATTTCTTGGAATTGGTTGTCATTGTTGAAAAAATTTAGTTTGAGCTAACATTGATGTATGATGGTGTTGTTGAAGTTCATGATTGGATGTCATGCCTTGTCTAATTTTAATAAAAGAAGTATTGAGTATAGTTGGTGTCAGTAGAGTTGATTTCATAATGATATATTAAGATGAGGATTAGAAGTGTTGGTAATAGTGGAGAGATGTTTTTAAAGGTCTATTGTATATCTTATGCTCTGTCTTGATGTTTTTGATGAAGTATGTGTTGTTGAAAGAAAGTTTTGGCCTCAATAAGTTGAAAGGTTCTACCCCTGGAAGTTGCATTGAAGTCTGTTTGGGAGAATGCTTCACATTCCTCTATTATTGAAGATATGGTATTATGGTTTGGGATTCAAAGTTAGTGTTTCGTGGATCTTGCACTCCTATCTTTTCAGGTCATTAGTGTTGTTGAGGAGATTTCTATGAATTGGAGAAGGTTGGCAGTGTTGTTGGTTGTCTAGACTGGTTTTGAAAATGCTCTAGGTGATCCCACAATACTGGTTTGCAATTTTTGGGCAAACTAGACACTCAACTGATTTTTTTAAACTAAATATTCACTTTCAAGCTCCTATAGTGACTAAACCATGAGGAATTTGAAGATGATGCAAACTAGTGATTTGTGATGCTTTGTCTATAGATTCTAAATGTATTTTTTTCAAAAAATTTGGAATCAGATTGCACTTCTTTTTCCATCTCCTCTGAAAACTAGCTTATAAAAAAAACAACATTTTAAAGAAGTGACGCTCACTGTATACAACATAATTTTTTTTGTATGAAGGAGAAAATTCTATTTTTTTCGAATTTAGATTTGTAACTACGATATCTGGCACTTTCATTTGGTTTCATAGTGTTTTATTAAATATTTTTTCCTTAATCAAGTTTCAAAGTCAAACCAAATACAATTCAAACATAGGTGGACTATATACAACATAAATTTTTCAATATGTATTGAAAAATTCAAATTTTGTTTTAATGGATCAAGGACATCAATACCTAGCCCAAACGTATTTTTCAAAATTTTATTTTGATAATCTGTCATTTTTCCACATGTGCAGAATAGAGAGCTTGATTTTCGGTGAAAAACCTATGTTTAATAAAACTAAAAAATAAAGTACATAATAAAAACAAACCATATTAAAATTATATTTGATAGATAGCTCATTTCGAGGACGATCATTATCTAGTTGGGTTTTTGAAGTTTTCTCCATTTTAATCCTCAAATTGAGCTTCGAAAGACAATGTTTTACATAAAATTACTAGTCTGTGGAGAGGAAAAAAAGGGGTTTGATCGAAACCAAAAAATATGTTTGATCGAACATGGGTTCGAGCGAACATGGGTTTGATCGAACATGGGTTCGAGCGAACATGGGTTTGATCGAACATGGGTTCGTTCGAACCCCTTTAAAATATTATGTGAATTAATGGGTGGGGGGGGGTTCGATCAAACCCCCCAATATGGGTTCGATCGAAGCCCTGTCGTATACATAAAAATTTCGAACCACTTTTTCAAGGTTTCTTTGTGTTTTTCCGAGCTTAGTCTGTGTAAAACTCAATTTTCAGGTGACCCTCGTCCTTCTAGGCATGTCGGCTGAAAAAGACAATTCCCAAGTGAAAAAAATGAAAATTTTCAAAATTTATATATCTTATTTGTTATTGTTGCATTTTTTATTATCTTTGAGGCTATTATTGTAAGTTTTTTCAGTTCTTTTGTCACAATTTTTTTGCATTTTGGAGGAGAATTTGCTTTCAGCTTTCAGTCATTTTTAATTTGAAGAAGAAAATGGGACAAAAAGAAAAAATAAAAAACAAGGCTCAACGAAAATTTTCAAAAGAAAAAGAAGAAAATAGACACAAACAAAACTTGATAAATTATCATAGAAGGAAAGAAGGTATGTGTTTATTTATTCTCTTTCTTGTCAAATATGGGTAAATTTATTTACTTACAATATTGGGTTTATCATATGTTATATCTAGCAACAAGGAAAAATGCATCAAATAATTGATATATAAGAAAATTGAAGGTTTTTCATTTCAATTTTATGAAAATTAAAACTCAAATGCACATCCTCAATGAGTTCTATAAAACTAAAATCTGCAAGTTATCACTAGATTTCATAGTATTGCATAATTACTCTCAATTTCCTCTCTTTCTTCATAAATATTTATTTGTAGCATCAATGGTTCATATTTATACATTATTACTTTCAAATTTTCTTCATTAGATCCATGATACTTTATCACAACTCTATATTCTTCTTCTATGCTACAACCTTCCTTTTTATCACCATCTATCCTTTCTTGCACATCCTTGATTTTTTAATTCTACATCATCACAATTTATCATTCCTTCATAAATTTAGATTATCTTGAATGTATTTATTATTGTTACATGAGCTTATGTGCATTCTTCTAGATTCAATTTCACTTAGCATCCCTTTTGCATTCTCTACTAGTGTCTCCTCCTTCTTGAAATACACATTTTGATCCTAGGGCCTTCATCTTCCTTCCTTACTTGGAAACAACCAATATGTAGTGCCCCACCTTTTTTTGCATTCTATTAATAATATTCCATATATCTCCTACCTCTTAAAATAGGTTTCTAAATTTGTCTTAGAGTACTCTATCTAATCTCCATATCAATTGCAAACATATTTGTGGTGCCTACTACTACTCTTTTATGAATCCTTATACTAAATGATTTACTAGTTTTGATCTACAATATATTCTCTTTATTTGTATTTTTTTGTAGCTCACCCAATTTTGGATCTATCTATGTTTATGTCCTTCTTGAGTTAAATCCTTATATTTATTTCATCCAATTGTGCATACTCAATTATATCTATGGTAGAAACACCATCTTTCACCAATATTTCCCCCTCTATCTTGGTATCTCCCTTTGTATCAATCTTAGGTAGCTTCCTCAATGAATATAGCCATCTAAATACATCATCTTCTTCTACATCTATTTCTTTTGCCATCTTCTTGTCATAATCTTAATCCATGATATTTATATTCAATTATATATGCACTATCTAGCCCTCCATGTATAAAATGTCAATTCTTCTTTTTGGGAGTCAAAGATTTCATTACATTCTACATGAACCAAATTGAGATTAAGCAAATTTTTGAAAGCACCAAAGAGTCATTTTGAATCTCAAGCACCTCAAAAATTATTTTTCCTTTAAACCCAATAGGTTGACCTTTATATTCTACCATACATGCTAATGAAAATTTTGGATTTTCTCCCTCATCTAGTACTATATCATAGGGAGTATCATGTAAATTTGGTTTCCCAAGCTCCTCCCAATTTATTTTAAGAATAATTTTACATCTACTCCCAAGTTTATTTTAATATATTTTTCATCCATAAAAATGAGCTCTATATGATTGTGCCCATTTTAAAATATTAAGATGTGAAATAGATGCATTTTGTTGTAATTATCATGTTCTAATTAATGTCTATTCTAGACCATGTTCCAAGCCAAAAATTAAATTATTTGAGTGTTGAGATTTATATATATTTGTTCGTTTTATAACTTGAAAATTAGATTAAATTGTCCAATATTAATATATAGGGACTGAAGGTTGAGACACAAATCCTAATGATCTCCCGTTATGGAATACCTTATATAAGAAAAATAAAATATTTAAATTTAATAGATCAACTATCTACTTAGGTACAAAGAGGCTCATAGACTTACCACACTATCTAATTTAACATGTGCTAATTTTTTATGGAAACCATAACATTAGATTATGTTATATAACATGATTGAATTATAGAACTTGATAGTGGCAAGTCTAAAGCTTAGTCACTAGCACATGTGCATAAATTTAATTGCATTAAAACATGAAAATATAATAGTGAGCTATCATGTTGTAACACACTCATATTTTTGATGAAAAATAGTCATGAGTAATGTGTGTTATTTTCTTCATGTAATAGGATAAAATTATTATGTACTGTAAAGTGTATTTTTGTTGATTTGTGGTAATTTTAATTTAATGAATCATTTATCTATAAGATGGAAGGGGCAAGTTTCTTTATTTTTTAGCAATTTGAGTTCAAAATTAAATCACTTTTATTTTCATTTATGTTGAATCATTTTTTTAGTTATAAGAAAATTTGAATCTATTGACACCTCCAAACATTCATCTCTAAGTTGAAATAAATTATGCATGATAAATTTTATATTGAATGAAATGCTTTGAATAACCCCCTCAATTTCCTCCATCAATTCCAAGGCATTCTTGTGATTATCAAGTATAGATTTTAAGATGTCTCAAAAATAACAAAATGAAAATTTTCAAACATTAGTAGAAATCTTTAAAATTTAATATAAATGTAAAAAATATGCATTGGGAAGATTTTGTAACATCATTTGAGTTTATAATATCTATATAAAATATTCAATCAAAAAAAAAAAAAATACAGGTCCTGGAGACAAATTTTAAATATATATATATATATATATATAGTGAGCTCATGAATAGTATCATAAATAAAACTACCATGTCAACACATGAAAGCCAAGAAACTAGACACTCAAATTTGTCCTTGCAAGATCATCGCATTATCATTCATATCCCTTTGCAAATTATCATTTGCATTATCGTTCATGTTTGTTTGCATTATCGTTCATGTCCATTTGCATTATCATTCATGTCCATTTGCACTATCATTTGCATTATCGTTCATGTTCATTTGCATTATCGTTCACGTCCATTACCATAAAAAATCATAATAGTTCATTATCATGTAATAAATCTGTTATCATAACCATATCAATTATCAAACTTCATAATAAAATAATTATCAAATTAAAATCATTTTATTTGCATGAATCATGAAATTATTAAAGATCATTAAAATATTAAATAATTATCATCTCATTACCATTCACAGTGCATAATAAATCATAAAAATTTCATCATCATTCATAATTAATCATGACATCGTTTCGACAATCATTTTCATTGCATTTTCATAAATCATCATGTTTAAAAAACATTAAAATCAATGAACTACATACGTCATTTACATAATCCATATTCCATTAAATCCATAATAACAAATTATTAAATCATTTTAATTCACATTTAGAAATGCATTTAGTCACTTCATTTAATAATTCATCATGCATTTGTTTTGGACCTTTATCATTTTCACTTACATGCATCTCATTTTACTACGCAATACATGGGATTTTAAAATCTCCTTTTTGCAAATCTTTTGTCCCACATTCATTTCTCTTAATCTCTCCATCCTCAAAAACATCTATTTAAGGAGGTTTTCCTAAATCATTTTTCCCACCACACTCCACATTACACTACACACTACTCTTGCATATTTTTGCTTTGGGACATCTTGTTGAAGACTAAAAATTGGAACTACTAACTAATTTGGTGTAGGACGATTGATTGAAAACTTGATTTTTAAACCAACTATCTTTTAGCTTAGAACACATTTCGATTGGTGCTTTAAAATGAACATATGTCTTCCATCATATAGATTTAATTAGGGGGTGAATGAACACTATTTGTTATGCTTGAGATGGTAGGGAGTATGATCTCACCTTGTGCAAATTTGGTGATCAGAAACCAGACCCATCATCTTTGTATGTGTTTAATACCATAGAGGGGCTTTCCTCACAAGAGGGAATGACTCCAACCGGTTTTTCGCTCGGGCCGGTATATAAAAGGATGAGTCTAAATTGTCAAGTCCTCATGGTATGTAGGCCTTAGCCGTGCATGTGCCATTCGAAAATGGGTATCAACCTTTTCTTTTAAAGGTATAAGAGCCCCTAATAGAGTGGTTAAAGCCTTAAGTGACTTGTTGTATGCTCGCGAGGTGCCATGTCCTCGAGTATTCACTAGAACCCTCTTGTTTTAGAAATCCAAAATCCCTTCTATTCATTGGTGCAACAACGATCGTTGCCAAGGCATCCACATTCTCGTAGTTCTTAGTAGAGGTGAAGAGTCTGTCATGGGAGATTCATGAGGGATCGAAGCTTGGTTGACCCGAGAAGTGAGTGCAATGTAAGGGGGAGCCAGTGTGGCCAAGCTTCTAAGTCACCTGCTAAGAAAAAGTGTGGCTGGGGAAACCCACGTGGAATCCAGTGAATATAATCCTTGGCAACCTTAGGATTTGTTCTTGTATTTTTAAAATCAATTTTTTTTTTCTGCTATGTCTTGTGTGTGTGTTTAAAAATAAACCTCAAACAAACATCACACCCAGTACTTGGCAAAACCTTAAACCTTGCAAAATCCCAAAACATCAAACAACAAAAACATACAACATGAACAAGTATAAGTTAGATTTCTTGGGGCCATCATCTTGTAGTTCTAATTTTTCAATCCTTGCATTCCACCTAGTCTTTCCATCCCATATATTCCTTGCATATTCATAGCCCTTTCATCATAGTCCTTACATATTACTAGTCTTTCATACATAGATCACATCACATAGACCTTGCATACATATATATCATTCCACCTAGTTCTTGCATGTACAACCCCTTGCATATCAAGATCATATCACCTAACCTTTGCATGTTCCATGAATTTAGTCCTTTGCATATTCATCATTGATCAAATAGAACCCTTAGCTTGCACTTCCACTACTCTTCCTAGGTCTCAAAATCAACCCATTGGCTATCTATCACCCACATCACTTAAGGTTTATCATGGACTTGAGTTAGGGAACATACCATTATCCTTGCTCATCTAGGGAAATCCTTTTGGAGTCCATCATCTCCTACATGTAACTTGTTAGGATTTGAGCTCTTGTATTCTTAGCTTATCACATTATATCATACCATTTTCATATATCCCATCTTAGAATCATATCCTTTTCATTGCATCCTAGTCCTTACATATTCCTAGTATTGCATACATAGATCACATCATATAGTCATTGCATACATATATATATCATTCCACCTAGTTCTTGCATGCACAAACCCTTGCATATATCAAGATCATATCACCTAACCAAGTTGCATACATTCCATGAATTTAGTCCTTTTCATATTCATCATTGATCAAATAGAACCCTTAGCTTGCACTTCCACTACTCTTCCTAGGTCTCAAAATCAACCCATTTTCTATCTATCACCCACATCACTTAAGGTTTATCATGGAATTGAGTTAGGGAACATACCATTATCCTTGAGTCTAGGGAAATCCTTTTGGAGTCCATCATCTCCTGCATGTACCCTCTTAGCATTTGAGCTCTTGCATTCTTAGCTTATCGCATCATATCATACCATTTTCATATATCCCATATTAGAATCATATCCTTTTAATTGCATCCTAGTCTTACATATTCCTAGTCTTGCATACATAGATCACATCAAATAGTCATTGCATACATATATATCATTCCACCTAGTTCTTGCATGTATAACCCCTTGCATATATCAAGATCATATCACCTAACCAAGTTGCATACATTCCATGAATTTAGTCCTTTGCATATTCATCATTGATCAAATAGAACCCTTAGCTTGCATACCCACTACTCTTCATAGGTCTCAAAATCAACCCATTTTCTATCTATCACCCACATCACTTAAGGTTTATCATGGACTTGAGTTAGGGAACATACCATTATCCTTGCTCATCTAGGGAAATCCTTTTGGAGTCCATCATCTCCTACATGTAACTTGTTAGGATTTGAGCTCTTGTATTCTTAGCTTATCACATTATATCATACCATTTTCATATATCCCATCTTAGAATCATATCCTTTTCATTGCATCCTAGTCCTTACATATTCCTAGTATTGCATACATAGATCACATCATATAGTCATTGCATACATATATATATCATTCCACCTAGTTCTTGCATGCACAAACCCTTGCATATATCAAGATCATATCACCTAACCAAGTTGCATACATTCCATGAATTTAGTCCTTTTCATATTCATCATTGATCAAATAGAACCCTTAGCTTGCACTTCCACTACTCTTCCTAGGTCTCAAAATCAACCCATTTTCTATCTATCACCCACATCACTTAAGGTTTATCATGGAATTGAGTTAGGGAACATACCATTATCCTTGAGTCTAGGAAAATCCTTTTGGAGTCCATCATCTCCTGCATGTACCCTCTTAGCATTTGAGCTCTTGCATTCTTAGCTTATCGCATCATATCATACCATTTTCATATATCCCATATTAGAATCATATCCTTTTAATTGCATCCTAGTCTTACATATTCCTAGTCTTGCATACATAGATCACATCAAATAGTCATTGCATACATATATATCATTCCACCTAGTTCTTGCATGTATAACCCCTTGCATATATCAAGATCATATCACCTAACCAAGTTGCATACATTCCATGAATTTAGTCCTTTGCATATTCATCATTGATCAAATAGAACCCTTAGCTTGCATACCCACTACTCTTCATAGGTCTCAAAATCAACCCATTTTCTATCTATCACCCACATCACTTAAGGTTTATCATGGACTTGAGTTAGGGAACATACCATTATCCTTGAGTCTAGGGAAATCCTTTTGGATTGCATCATCTCCTACATGTACCCTCTTAGCATTTGAGCTCTTGCATTCTTAGCTTATCACATCATATCATACCATTTTCATATATCCCATCTTAAAATCACATTCTTTTCATTGCCCCCTAGTCCTTACATATTCCTAGTCTTGCATACATAGATCACATCACATAGTCCTTGCATAAATATATATCATTCCACCTAGTTCTTGCATGTACAACCCCTTGCATATATCAAGATCATAATGCCTAACCAAGTTGCATACATTCCATGAATTCAGTCCTTTGCATATTCAACATTGATCAAATAGAAGCCTTAGCTTGCACTTCCACTAATCTTAATAGGTCTCAAAATCAACCCATTTGCTATCTATCACCCACATGTACCCTCTTAACATTTGAGCTCTTACATTCTTAGCTTATCACATCATATCATACCATTTTCATATATCCCATCTTAGAATCATATCCTTTTCATTGCATCCTAGTCCTTACATAAATTCCTAGTCTTGTATACATAGATCACATCATATAGTCCTTGCATATATATATCATTTCAAAACCAAACAAATCTATGTGTCCTCCAAGTCAAGTTGTCCACATCATGTCCAAGTCAAAATTCTCATCCTCCATACCAACCATGCATAAGCTATCATCCTCCATCCACCTACCTTCATCATCAAGAGTTTCCTAACACAATCCATGCCATTAATCCACAGTTCAAGTGTCCACTTATCACCCTTATCCTCTATTCTTCATTTAGAGCCTAATAATTGCTTATCATCTATTTTCAAATGCATTTTTTCCATGGAATTATTAAGTTCAAGAATATTTGATTTCATTTGATTTCATATGTTCAACTCCACTTATATATCATCATCTCTCACTTTCTTTGCACAATATTTTGTGACATGTAGAAATGGATCAACAAGCAGGAAGTTCTCAAGAAAAAGTCGAGCCCAATCTAGATATTGGACCAAACGAATCAGTTGAAGAACACATGGACCTTGAAGATAGGGAGGAGGCCCGAGTTAAAACAAGGCATGTTGGAGAGGGGTCGAGATCACTTCATTCTACACCAATGGATGAGCATATAAAAGTAGCTGAAAAGGTGGGGAAACAAATTTCTTATAGAAATTTAGATCATTTACTTGAAATGGATATGGAGAAATTGAAATGTTATGCTGACCAACCTAAAAATAGGAGTAAGAGGTCAATGAATAAATCTGTAAATAGAATAATCCATGATCATTTCAATCATCTTCAAACACTTGAAAAAACCCAATTGTTATCACATTCACTTCTTCGTAATGAGTTGAAAGAGTCATTACAATTGTTGGGTGTACATTCTGCATCAAATAAGAGGAAACACATGAGAATACAAAAATATATTGTTGAAAATGTTAAAAAAGGTTTAGATTCCATTGGGAAAGGATCTTGATCAGTGGATAATGACATTGCAAGAAAGGTGATTTTGACATCTGTTTTAAATAAAGAAATATCAAGAAAAAGAAAAATGTCAGCACTTTCCACTGAATTTGGTAATAGTAGAACCACACTAATAAAATATGAGAAAAAGAGAAAGGTTTTGGATGATAGTTCTGAAGGCAATTGGGAAATTATGTGTAGAGCTCCCCATTCTAATAGGATTGAAGATGTTGTTAGGAACTTGATCTCAAGTTTTTGGAATGATTAGACCCGTTTGTCATCAAATACTAGAGATGCTATGAGGCACAGGATTGGACCTGGTATTTATGAAGAACATATTAAAAATTGGCTAGACATAACATAGCTTGAGATGTATATAAAATTTTGTAATAATGTATCCTCATATAAAGATTGGGCAAACAATGCTTGAAAGGTTAAAGCCATATTATGTGAAGATAAACAAGTTTTTTGAAATTTGTTGTTGTTGCTATCACATTGAATTTGATCTCTACTATCAAGTTTTTCGAAAGATGAGAGAAGAAAGATATGGTTTTCAAAAGGCACCTCCTAAACAAGTAAGTTTGTTCATAAAGGATCTGTTATGTGATCATGAAAATGGACCTCAAATAAAATGCATAAAAGGACTCTGTGAAACATGTGGAAATTTGGCTAAATTTCCTTCAACAAATGAAGATGTTGACCTAACAAAGATAGTAAATTGCAAGAGTTACAAGTATGTAAATTTTCAAACAAATTGAGGGAAAGAATCCACAAGGTTAAACTATGTAGAAGAGGAGATACCTATTGGAAAATTTATGGAAGATTTTCAAAAATTGATACAACCATACATACAACATTCCTTTTACGCTAAGTGGAAAGCACATCAATTTCAAACATTAAGAGATACTTTCCCAATTAGAACAATTCTATCAGTAGTTGACTTTGCATAAAATTACTCTTTTGTACATCAAAAAGAGATTCAATCGGAATATTATTTTCAAAGCAGGCCACTATTATGGTTCATGTGTGTTATCGATATGCACAATTGGAATTGGATGGTGTTGAGAGTACAAATGAACAAAGGGCCATCAAGAAAGAATATCACTTTTATATTAGTGATGATAAAGAGCATGACACACTTTTTGTACAACATTATTTTACAAAATGTTTTTTTGAGAATTTGAGAAGCAGGGGTGTAAAATTTGAGAAGTATTTTGTATGGTCAGATGGATGTGCAACACCATTCAAATCATCACGACCATTTTATGCACTTTCTAGATATCATAAAATTTACAGCATACCACATGTTTGGAGTTTCTTTGAGAGTGGGCATGGAAAGAGTGAGCATGATGGCCCAGGAGCTTGCATCAAACGTGATTTAAGAAAGAATCAAATGATTTATTCAGAAGATCGTATAGAAGATGCACATGATGTTGTTGAATGGTGCAAGAAACACTTTGCATCAAATGAGGTCGTCACATCTTCAAGAACAAACTGAAACATTCCACATAGAGTGTTTTAGGAGATATCGGGTATGTATAAATTACATTTTAAAAAAATTAAATTTATTTAAATTTAAAATTTATATATATATACACACATGTTTGTTCACATAATTTTTTTGCAAGTACATGTATCTAAGTGTGGATAGAAGATCGATGCATGGATGCAAGAGGGTAGAAAAAAAAAGATCTTTGCATTGTGCTATGAGTTCAAATAGTCACCCTAGATGGACATTATACATGAGGGATTACTCTTGTTTTTGCACTGAGTCCATTGTGGGAAACTCTCATGCATGCAACCATGAAGAATTTGAATATGTTAGTAAATGGGATATGGTGCCACTATTCGTTTCAAAAACATACAATGGAAATGAGGATGAAAGATTTCAAGACATTCCTTTGATTTCAATTGATTATGACCATATTTTAGGATTGGTTAGAAAAAGGTACATGTGTAAGTTTTCATTAATTTAAATATTATATAAATTTAATGATCTTTAAACTCTAGAGACAATTTAATTTTTTAAAATTTTATTGTGTAAATTTGGTGCATAGGAGATGTTTTTGTAGTCATAGCAAAGTCTGAAAACATAGAAGGTGTTAGCTATTATTTACCGTGTTGCACAGAAGAGAGGAATAAGCTAACACAACCTGAAACAAGCGATGGAATGTTATTCCCACATGTGATTTTGAATTTAAAATTATATATATACATTGTGTACATGTGTACATTACCTTAAAAACATTAAATATATATCGTACAAACCTTAAGCATGAAAATGTTGTACATGTGCACATGTCTTACCTCAGGTTCATGTTTACCATGCAGGTTCTATTGTAGTGCAAGGGATATATCTAAAACAAGTAAAAGTAGTTCAACATGAGATTCATTTTGTGGACTATCAAGTTGATAACAAGGTATATCAAAATAGTCACCTTATAATTGCTACTGTCCTACATCTTCATGCAGTTCCACATGCACGTGGATGAAAAAAATGGAGACTAGATAGTGATGACCATAAAAAATAAATTACATGTTATTCAAGAGCAGGTTGAACCAGAATGTTTGAGTTAGATTATATCCATGATATTCAAGTTCACTTGTACATGTACATACATGTTCAAGACGAGAACTTATAGTAACTTGTTTGAACTCTGGATTGTTTTAGTTACTTATAATATATGTTGATGACAAGTGTTTAAAATTGGTTGGAAACAAATTAGTGGTTGAAACACATTGAGAACCTTAAATTGAGTAGATATTTCTAATTATATATTTGTTCCATGGAATTCAAGTACTTGTTCAAGAATCTAAATGATTTCATTTGAAAGTTCATCTCCACTTATAGCTAGAAAAGTTATTATAAATTGATTCAAGAATTCAATGCTTAATTTTATGTTATGTACATAATGTGCAAACCTTGTTACAACAATTGCAATTTTTATATCTATTTAATATGACTATCTATTTAAAGGTGAGTATTTAAACAATGAATATTTTCTATAATAAATTTATTGGTCCATAATTTAAGTATTCTATAGTATCTAATTTTAATAAAAAAAGTCACTGGAAGAGTGATGGTGGGAGTAGAAGAAAATTTAGTGTTAGTTTCAATGATCCCCAAAAGAGCATGTTTATTTATTTATATCTTCAATATGTTTAGATGGTATTCCCCTCATGTGTACCTTTCTTGTACAACTTTATGATAGTATAGAATGACACTTAACATGATAAATTTCATAAAATTATTGGTCATTTTATGTTTTAATTCTAGTTTATTGGGATCCAAATGAAAGTCTATTGCAAGCTTGGTCTTTAGGCAAGTTGATATGGATATGAAGTCTATTGTAAGCTTGGTCATTATTTAAACTGTAATTTTCTTCTATCTCCAATTTTTTTTTCTATAACACAACTATCTTTATGTCATGCTTCTTGGTGCAAGAGATATGCACAATCTTTTATTTATTCTATTTTGAGGTATATCTATTTGTGATTATTACTAGGTTTAATCAAATTTTCTTTACCATAGTTCTTATTATGTTCCCTAAATACTACTTTGACATTTTCTCCAACATTTTGGTACATTTATCTTGATGTACAAAGTGTAATTTACATATGATTATTTCTCTAAAGTCTTTATAATATTGTTCTCAAGATTCATTTGACTCTTTCTTAAGACAAAGAAAAAAAATTGTTTGATATTTTGGTGGAAGAGCATTACAATTTGATAAGTTTTTATTGTGTTAATATTATCCTCTTTAATTTAGATATCTAATTCCCACTCTTTTTAATGATGCACGTGTGATCATTTACTATGGTTTAATAGAGGGTTAATACAGTTATCATATATCCAAGGTGAGTAAAATTTATCTAATCATAAAAACATTTATTATGTGTTTTTTGTGGAAGTTTAAACTCTTGGAGTGCTAAATTAAACACTATAGTTTTGTTCAAATCTACACCTAAGACTTGTACTTGCATGCACACCTACTTGCACCAACAACTCTCAAGAAAGAAAGTTATAAAATTCATTGGCTATTATAAGTACTATAATTAAAGTGGGGTTTTGGCTTGATACCCACTAGAAAAAACACCTTTATTAAAAGGAGGTGTTATTTTATTGAGGAAGGAAAGTTATATGAACAAGTAAAATATTAAACTCTAAGATAGATTAGATCATCTATGGTGTATAAATGCTCTTTAAATTTATTATTTTAGATTAAATTCATCAATAATTTTGATGTGTAAATAAAAGTATGGGCCCTCTATGATGTACAAAATTTAATGCAAAAATTATGTGACCATCATAATCATAATTTCCACAAAACTCATTAATTAAACCATAATTTTCCACATGACCATCACAATCATAATCTAATGTACAATGTATCAAAAATCTAAAAAATGTAGCCCAAGTCATATATAATGAACATAAAATGTATCAATAATCTAAAAAATGTAGCCCAAGTTATATATAATGAACATAAAAAATGTAGCCTAGGTCATAAAACATAATACATGTAGCTCGAGTTATAAAACATAAAACATGTAGCCTAAGTCATAAAACATGTAGCCCAAGTCATATATAATGAACATAAACAACTCATAAATCTAGAGCAGCCTAATATGAATATCGACTCCTAATTGAATGATCATCTGAATGAGAACCCTGCTCTGAAAGATGTGCTGAGTCCTATAGATAAAATTGTGTACAAAATGTGTTAAATACATATAATGTATTATAAATTTTATGAAAGTTATTTTTAAGAATGTACATGTATTTTTAAATTTATCTATCTTGATCTAAACATACATATGCATGTACATATACATGTCTATATAAAAATTTAAAACTCACATGTCCACTGCCAGCAAAAACATCCATAGAGTCATGACGATGTACACAATCTGGAACAAGGCTCAGAGCATGTCCATCTACAATATATATACATATATATATTACATGAATATCTAGTTAAAACTAAAATTTAAAAATAATTAAAAAAAAAAAGAATTGAAACATGCACATGCACACATACATGCACATCATCTGGTATCGAATGCTCATGATCATCTACCAAAGTTGTCTCCACCAAATCAATTAGATGCTCAATCGATGTGTCAATCTGAGGGCCCATCGCATGTTGTGCTAGAAATGATGAGTCAAGGGGACTATGCAGTTGAGATAGCATCAACGATGAACTAGGACCGATCAATAGCTCCATAAAACGTGTAATTTGTGTAGCAGTGGAATGATCCGTAGGTGGATCCTCATGTGCACTACTACTATGTTGAGAGTGATGAGAATGATGGGATCCTCCAAGATGTGAATGAACTCCTCGATCCAAATGACCTCTGACCTGGTCTATAGGGATCCCATAATTCGATGTGATGTAAGCATATGCCTGCAAGAGGTGCTCAACCAAAGAAATCATAGTCCTTCGTGTCATGTCTCATGTAAGTCCATTGAGCAATGTGGATCTAGGGATTCCCACCACCTGAAAAGGATCTATGCTATTGTCATGTGATGTAAATGGTATGGATCACAAATTTTTGAGACATCAAATATTGACCCACACGATCAATAGATATCCGAGTGGTCACGGCTGCAATGTCGCCAACACTATCAATTGCTTCCTTTTGGGAAGCAATGATAACCTGGTCTGCTAAGGGGGCCAGAGTTGGGGTGAGAACAGGAGACCTATCACCAAACAACACCCTAAACATTGGGGCTGGTCTATCCGCTTGACGATAGGTGGGCCTATCAACAATTCTACCATGCCCCTGACCAACATATGATGGAATGTCCAAGTAGTTGACTTTGAGGCCCAAATGGACCTCAGCATACAACTGTTGAACAAAATATAATGGAATTCGGTCATTTTTTGGATACTTACCATGTGCTACGATAAATCATGGGTATATCAATGGGGCCATAAGAGGATCCACACATTTTGTGACCTGGTAACCCTTCACCTTATGACTATTTTGATAGAATGGAAAATAAGTGTTTTTGATCATTTTTTGTTCATAGCCTCCTATAATTGTTTATAAGATACCTCACCATGGACTTATTTCCGCATGTGGGAAAGAATCGTAGCCACTCTATCAGGGGAAAAAATACTAGCTTGTCTAGGTTTATCTCTTAATTGTTCTAAGCTTTGTAAAATGGGCATGCAAACTTCTAAATATATTCCTGCATCTATACCATCAGTTAATGACTCTCTCAATCTCCTCATCTCGTTATTAGTATGTGCAAAGATTGTTTCTAGAGGTGGAATAGGTGCATTTTCCATTGTGATATGCATGTACCTAAAGGAGGAATGAGACCTTGGTTTAATATATCTAGATCTAGAGAATAGAAATCTAAAACAGTTCTAAATAAATTTACACTTGTGTGCACATGATATAGAATGCAAATTAAACATGAACACTATCTATATATCTAGATTTAATAGTTTTCACTTGTGCATGTACATACATGAACAATAAATTTAATATAAATTCTAGATAGATTTATTACTAAACAAGTTTGTGCAACAAGGAAATCAATTTGAAATATTAATAAATCTTTAAATTTACATTTAATGAACAAAGTCATGCACAAACTCATTTCACCAAAATGTAGAAACTTCTAACTATACATTTAAATATATAAAATGATCTTAAATATATGATCCACATGAATAAATCACAAGGGCCAACAAGTTCTAAATTAGCTTGAGATTTGAAAGCACACACATGTATCTAGATTAAAGACATGTTTCTTCTCAACTTATTCTCTAACTATGTTGCTACCATAAAGGAAACAAGACAGTATGTTTCTTTTCAAATCAAGGGATTTATAGCATGAATGATTTAATAATTGAAAATTATATGAAAATTTGTGTATATCATACAATCATGTGGCATGTAACTACTTAAATGATTTTTTCCCCTTTATTCCATTAATAACCTAAAGTGGGATAAATGACTCACAAATGATGGGATGATAATAAAAGGTTATATAATTGGATTCCTAAGATTTATTCATGCCAAAATATCTAGCTTCTTTTTCTACACTCATTATTTTCCATCTAGGTCCACTCTAACTTTTTATATTTATAGATAAAAATTGAACTCCACATATGATTGGTTAAAGATGAGGAAGAAATATAAGTTGTATGTTGATGAATGGCTTTCTCTAATGGATACATTCTATAAATTTACACTAAAATGTAGGATGACCAAGTGTGTAACAAAAGGTTTAAAAAGGGCCACTTGATTTCTTCTTCGTCTTGGAACAAAACTTCAATTAGACTAAGTTGAAGGAACTAAGGGTTACTAGTTTTGTGATTGAAATTATTATTGTTAATTCTAGGTGCCTCATTATCTATTGATTAACTTGTGGATGTTGTAGATTTTATTTTGAAACAAGATTGTCTTATGGAATTAGATTAAATATTATTGGTTTAAAACAACAAATAAATTATATAAGTATGTTTTAGATTAAGAATCAATAAAAGGAAAGGCATTCTTGTATTCAATCTTTGATTAAATGAATAATATAAAGTAAAAAAAAATTGATGGAAATTTTTCTCCCATAGATGTTTCCCATGTAAATATCCAAGTATTATGTAAGATTGTGTATTTTTATTATCCTTGATTTACTTGAACCAATATAACTAATCACTTGAACAGATTTAATATGATCTACATACAAGTCAACATGCGTATTGATAACTTAGTAAAGATGGATGAAGAGGATAAGTGCATCCTATTAAATTATTCTTTACCCGGTTCATGGGAAAATTGATAATATTTATCAATATTAATAATCTCACTAAAATTCAAAAATATCATATGAATTTTGTTAAGAAAGAAAAATAGAAAGAAGTCCATGGATGAAACTTTATTTTGATAACCTAGTTATTAGAGGTGGATCTAAGGAGAAGAAATATGAGAAAAATAATTAGGATAGATTATAAGTCCAAAGGTAAAGATCTAGACTAAATATCTTGGAAAATCCAAAGTAATTTAATGTTATAATTGTGGAAATAAAGGGCACATCAAGAAGGATTCAAAATTAAAAAATAAAGATGATTCTTCTGGTAAATCCTCTAATAATGATGAATACAATAATGATACATGCATTTCTACTAATTTCATTGGTGATCACTCTTGGTTGATTGAATCAAGTCTTTATTATCATAAGACACCTTATAACAAGTTGTACCTTGGATATATAATACAATGAAGCTAAGGTTTGTCTTGGTGATAACATTTCCTTGAAGATATATGGTCAAGAAAAGTAAAGGTTTCATTCATGGATGCAAGAGGAAGGTCAAGTCTCTCATATGTTTTGATCAGACCAAACAATTTTGGCAAGGAAAATTATGTTTATGTCCAAAATGGTTTCAACTCAAATATAAATGTTAGTTTTGATGGTAAAGGTTGCAAGTTAGCATGAGGAAACTTGGTATGTACACTAATGGAGAGTAGCATGGCGCTCTAGATATAGGTTGGATGCATCAATTTTTTTAGTGTGCTAAAGTAATTACATCTAAATCAAGGTTGGTGTGGCATATTAGGATAGGTTACCTAAGTGTAAAATGTCTAAAAAGTTACATAATTAAGAATATTATGGATGGAATTGTTGATTATTCTATTTTTATTGTCTTTTCAGAGCATTGTATCTTGGGAAAATAAAATAAAGTGTGTTTTTTTCTAGAATTGCTAAAGTAAAGGAGATTTTGAAGCTTTAATTTACATGTAGTGATGAGTTTGTTCCTATGCATATATATCCACTCCATTGGTAAATATGTATATATCATTTATTAATGATTTTTATAGGTACTTTTGGATTTATTTTATTAATAGGAAGAATGAAATATTTTTGATATTTTAGGAGTTTAAATCTCTTTTTTAGAATCATATTGTTAAGAAAATGAAGGTGCTTCTAGGATAGATAATGTCAACTATTTTTTCTCTAAGTCCAGTTTAACACAATTTGTAGACACAATATATTTTTTCTCTTGAACATGACACCAAAAGATTGAAGTTAAAGAAGGACTAGATACTTGGGCTTGAGCTTAAAATGTAGGAGATTCTTTTCAATAATGATATATAGAATCTCCTCTTTATTTGAAGTATTCATAGAAAATTATTTTCAAGACATCTCATCTTCAAATGATTATAAATTTGACCTAACACATAATGAATCCATCACGCTGCATCTAAAGGAGGTGGAAAATATTTTGAGAGCCATAATTTTATCAATGACACATGGTGCAATGAGAACCCATTAGTAAGATCCTTGATATATTATTTTGGAGTGACAAATCCTTCCTTATTCAACATTGGAATTTCCTTCATAGTAGTAGCTAGTAACTCATATCTATTGACAAGTATGAGAGGGCCAACATTGTCTTAAAAGGGATACAATATTTATTCCCTTTTTAATAGGATATCCATGAGTGGATAAAAAGGAAGAACTAAAACCAAAGGTGTTGGATCAAGAAGAGGAAATCATAGATAATTTCTCCCTAGAGGAGAAAGGTCTTCTAGTTCAAAAATACTTCAGAATATTTCTTTGGCTCTAGACTGAATTTATATTTGTCTCATACAAGGCCAAATTACCTTTTGAAGAGTTAGAGAATGCAGGACCATCAAGTGAATTTACACTTCCTGAAAAAGGATAAGCTCTCTCAATCTTCACCAAGATTGAAGAGAGTGAATAGTAAAATCACAAACATGGTATTTAACATAATTATGAACTTGAGTATATTAGAGAGCTAATGGGATGACTAAGTTGATTCCAACTGGGTGTGATAGTATGTTGAGTTTTGGCTATGGATTTTCAACTATAGATGTTTGGAAAATTCTCTCTATGGGAAGAGGATGAGGATGCCTCATTCTCATAGAAAAGTGGTGACATTATATTTTCTAGGAATTCAAGCCATTTACAACCACAGCCACCAATATCTAATACAAATAAAATATGAATTTGTTGCACCACTAATTTTGTTAGTACTTGATAATTGATCTAAAATATAAGGAACTTGCATATCCATAATTAATTTTGAATAAATTCATGTGATCCTCCATACAAAAGATAGATTCATCTTTTATTTAATACCTAAGACTAAACTAGTTAAACACACATTACCAAGTTATATCTATGACATGCATACCATAAAACTACTTTAGCATACAACCCACCATAATCTAGAAGTTAGTTACATAGATATACATGCACACATGTACTATTTTTGGGTTTACTAGGTAAGAGGAATCACCAAGTTATAAGACAATAAATAGTTTCAATATGGACCTATCAAGTGTGTTTATTCCCAAGTAATGTACATGGGATATTAAAAGTTAAAAG
Source organism: Sequoiadendron giganteum (assembly GCA_007115665.2). NCBI lineage: Eukaryota > Viridiplantae > Streptophyta > Pinopsida > Cupressales > Cupressaceae > Sequoiadendron > Sequoiadendron giganteum. The sequence goes on from CM021110.1 coordinate 30,084,236, forward strand.
AAAAGAGAGATGAATATAGGTCACAAATAAAAAGGGTATAGAAAAAATATTTTTCTATTTGAGCATGGTGATGATGTACATGTGTATGAAACAATAACACATAGGATTTGATGCCAAGTGTCAAATGTAGTGACAATGGGAAAGCCTAAATTTTTAGCATAAATAGCTTAATGAAAATACAAAATAGTATGGATTGAGGTTTTAAGTTAATATATTTTATTTTCCTTTATGGTTTGGATCCTTCTTTTAGTTCTATCTGCACGGTTCCTACCACTTCTTTTATACCTTTTAGGTTAGTAAATATTCTAGGAATTTAAGTTTTTCATATTTTTTTAAATTTTCCACTTGCATCACTTATCTTTCATCCCATTAATCTCCAATTTTTTCCATCTTAGGGTTCCTTCTAAAATTATATTTTGTTCTCTAGTCCTCAATGGTTCATGTTGAAATATTTATTTTTTAGTGAATTATTAGTACTATGGTGTTTCAACCTTATCCATCCACTTTAAAGCAAGAACTTTCCAAGCACTTGTCTCCTTTGTAAATACACTCTAATGTTCTTTGTGAAGGACTAAATTTCTACTATATGTAGAGACAAATAATGTGCTTCGTTTTAGTACATTGTGGATTAGCTTGTCAATATCATGGAATGTAAATTGTTTACAAATTATTTTTTCGGGCATCATCCAATTATTGACAGGTTCTTCCTCTCTTTTCTTAGTTAAAATATACCTTTTTATGCAATAGGTGATCTCTAATGTTGAGGAGAAGACAAATACATGAGAAATACATAAGAGATAGGGTACTAGATACCACATATTTTATGAATTTTATAAATCCATGCATGATGAAGGACACATGATAATATATTACACTAGCATAATTAATTGATAGATAAGATTTTAATCTCTTTATTATGTGTGTATAATTTAATTTGTATGTGTTTATTCCTATTGTTGCTTATTTTAATCTATCACACACTTTATATTTTCCTTATTCACTATAGAAGGGTAATTAGTACAACACATATAGAAACTTTAAAGCAAATGCAGTTGCAGGTGAATGGATTTTTTGAAAAGGATTTAGAAAATTTCAAGCAAACGCAATTGGCGGGTGTAAAGCAAAATTCCACTACCATTTGAGCATTGGAATAGGGTATGGACGGCCAAGGCACCGAATTTGTTGAAAAGGCTTTAGAAACTTTCAAGAAAATGCAATTAGTAGGTATAATGCCAAACTCTACAACCTCTTCCAGCATTCCTTGCAGCCTGTGTCAAATGGGAGCTTTGGAACGAGCTATGGGCATCCATTGTAGGATAAAAAGGAATTTTCTCAAATGTTGTAGTTGCGACTGCCCTGGTAGACATGTATGCAAAATGGAAGCATAGACAAGGCACGTGAACTGTTTGACAGAATGTCTCCAAGAAATTTGTTCTCATGGAATGCCTGATTGTAGAGTATTCACATAATGAATTTTTTGAAAAGGCTTTAGAAAATTTCAAGCAAATGCAATTGGCAGCTATAAAGCCAGACTCTACAATGTTTGCCACCATCCTCCTAGCTTGTGCTACACAGGAGCATTCAAACAGGGTATTGACATGCATCAAAATATGGAAACATAGAAAAGGCACACGAATAGGGTATGTATGAAAAATGTGGAAACATAGACAAAGAACACAAACTGTTTGACAAATAAAATGGGTTTGTTGAAAAGGCTTTAGAAAATTTCAAGCAAATGCAATCAGTACCTGGAAACCCAAATTATACCATTTGAAATACAATTTAAAACTTTCAAGCAAAAAAAAATTCACATTACCAACCTGCTTGACACGAGAGCTAAGGGTGCTAAGGGTGGTGGACTATGGAGGGTGATGCAGACTTCACCGAGGTTGTGCTCCGTTTGCCATTGCAAGTTCACTCAAACACTAAGTGAAAATGACGACGAGCATTGCTCTTTTTTTTAATCAGGATTTTGGGGGTTCGAGCGAACCATGGTTTGCTCAAACCCCTTTTTTATTTCCTTCCTCTTTCAAAGTGTTAACCACTTATGTGGGATCACCCCTCTGCATTTATCCGCATTGATATCTTTACTCCTACGGTTTGGTGAATGTGTTCTCAACATTTTTGGAGTATTTTAGTTCCAATTTCATGTACTAAAGTGTTCTACAAGTTGATTTGTTAATGTTATATCTCATGATTGAGCATTCTGTGATTTTGGGATGAAGTATTCTATCCTTCTTTGGTTTGTGGTGGTTGCTAGTGGCATGACAGTATGAAGAAGTTTCTAGAACTACCAAGTAGGATGTTCATGGAGCATCCCATGTGATCCACACATTGTTGATTGGCCTCTTTGGTAGTGCATTGTGTCTTGAGTTGGTTTTTTGGGTTATTTATGGATATCTGGTCGACAAGGCTTGCTCTTTTGCTTGCACCATGTGCTTGGGGGTTTGTACCAAGAATTGAAGATTTTTTATGTTAGATTTGGGTCTTGACCTATCTTGGTTAGAACCACATTGATTAAATTCATTTGGAAGAATATATTTGAGCCAACTAGAGTTATGTGCTTCATGTTTCATCTACATGTTTCCTTGATACTGAATTACATTAATGTGTGCCAACATGTGAATTTTTTTGGATCACATTGGAAGATGCAAAAATATTGTTTTTGGTCCTCTCTATCCTTGGGATACGACTGAGTTATGTTTTGGTGGTTGACTTGTTGAACTCATTATTTATCTTCTCTCTTGGTTGACCTAATTGAAGTTTTGAAGTGTTGTGATGGATATAAATGCAAGATCATTTCAAATGCAAGACATATGGAAGTTTGAACAAGTGCGAGGAAGTGTGAATATGGAATAAATTGAATATCCAACAGAAAAAGTGTGAAGTTGTTTTGAAAGAAAGATCAGATGTGCTTGAATACCACAGTCAATGGAGTGTTATGTTGAAAAAAATTATAATTCTTTTATAAAATTTTGTATCCTATTTGGGTAAGTGCACCAATCTGTGACACAATTTTGGCTCTTAAGATGACACTTTTTTTTTTGAAATCAGGAAAATTTGATTTGCACGAGAAAATGAAGATAGTTACACTCAAAATTTCAAGATGCGGCAAGAACAAAAGTTGAAGTGCCCCGAGTCTAGTTTCTAAGCTACTATTATTTTTTAAAATTAATGAAGATTAAGGGTCTCAAAAAGGTGGGGGGGGTAAACAGGTCCTATTTTTATCAAAAAAAATAGCACAGCACCTAAGGGCTCCCCCCTTTCTGTTAACTTTTTTTTAGAATTTCAAAAATCCCAATGGTGAGAAATTAGCTAACACCATCTAGTTTATCCTCCTTCTTTTGGATATTTTTTTTAATGAATATATAATATTCTATGAATTCTCAAAGTGGACAAATCCTGAAAAGTTGAAATTTGAGCGTGCTCCCCCCCAATTTTTTTGCAAACTAATCGAAAATTGATTTATTTATTGTTCATCATGTGTAGAATGGAGTCTAGTTTCAAAAAACATAATTTGTTTCACGTTCCGATGAACGTGTAAAAATCTATCCTAAATGTAGCACATGTTGGTTTTTGACCAAAAATGGAGGCATTTACAATAGAAGCCATGGATCAAAACCTTAACTAAATCAAAATGAAAAAAGAATTATATATTTAGATAGCTGAGACAAAGGTTAACGCTATTAACGCTATCACAGTTTTTTTTAATAAACTTGCATTGAAAGATGTGCAAATGAGACGGGGAGCACAGACGAAAATATGAGAAAATTTAGCAAATCCTATTAATTAACACGTCTAAAGCAAGCCTTTTGGCGAGCGCCAAATGTGATGAGTCATTTGGCGAGTGCCAAATGGCCTGCTTTGCACATAACTAGATTTTTGCTTTCTCTGTCAGGGAAACTATATACATGAAATAAACATTTAAGTATAAGTTGACATTTACATATGGAAATTTACTTTCTTATACTTTAAGTTATATTTCATGTATATATAGGCTGGATGTTTGAGAGTGGTTTCAGATCTCTAAGAGTTATAATGCAAATTCTAGTTTTTAGAAGATCTTAAAAATTTCAGACTTAGTAAAATTTTAGTAATCAACATGTCAAATTTCAGTAATTAGGAGGTCAAATTTTAGTACTCAGGAGGTCAAATTTTATCTTTCTCTCTCTATCACTCATTTTCATCTCTTATTCTCTAGACCTTTGTCTCTCTCACTATCTCCATCCCTTTATCTAACAATATCTTCCTTGAGCTCAAGAACTATGTCTCTACATGTCCATCTCTCTCTCCTTCCCTCTCCAATATCTATCTCCCTCCCTCCTTCCCTCTCTACATTTTTCTATCTCTCATCCCTCTCCTTTTATCTCTATATATCTCTCTCTACTCTCTATACCTACCTATCTCTCCCTCCCTCCCTCTCCTCTCTTTCTCTCTCTCTTTGCTTCCCTTGCTCTCTCCTTCCCTCTCTACTCTCTATATTTTTATTCTCTCTCCTTCCCTCTCTAGTTCTCTCTATCTCACTTCTCTCTCCGTCCATCCCTCCCTCTCTAATTTTCTCTATCTCCCTCTCTCTCTCCTTCCCTTTCTACTTCTCTTTATCTCACCTCTCTTTTTCCCCCTCTCTCTCCCTCTCTCTTCCTTTCACCTACCTTTGTTCTCTACTTATCTCTATCTAACCTATCCCTCTATACATCTCTCTCTCTCCCCCCTCCTTCCATCTCAATCTCTCCACCTTCCTCCTTATCTCTCTAATTTTAAGCTCCATCACACATCTCTATCACCTATCTCACTTCTCTCTTTTCCCTTCCCTCTCTACTCTCTTTCTCTCTATCTCACCCTTCTCTCCCTACCTATTCCTCCCTCCTCTCTCTTATCTCTCTCACCTCTCTCTCTCCATCCCTACCCATTCCTTCCTCTCTCCTTCCCTCCATACTTCTATTTATCTCCTCCTCCCTCTATCTACCTAGACCTCTATCTATTTTTGTCTCACCTCTCTCTCCATCCCTAACTCTCCCTATATCTCTCCTTTCATATCCACTTCTCTCTACCTAGTTGTCCCTCTATACCTATTTCTCTCTCCCTCCTTGCCTCCTCTCTCTCAATATCTCCACCTTCTTTCCCTCTCTAATTCTCTCTCTATCATCTCTCTCTATCTCTCTCCTCCCTCTCTACTCTCTCTATCTCTCCCTCCCTCCCCCTCTTTCTATCTCTCCTCTCTCCCTCCCCCTCTTTCTATATCTCTTTCTATATCTCTTTCTATATCTCTTTCTATATCTCTCTCTCCCTCCCCCTCTTTCTATATCTCTTTCTATATCTCTCTCCTTCTATCTATCTCAACTATCCATCTTTACCTATCCCTCCCTCCTCTCTCTCTTCCACCAAAATTCACTCTACATCTCTC
>CM021110.1:30751889-30823021 GCA_007115665.2 Sequoiadendron giganteum
ATATAAACGCGAGATGTATTGCCGCGCGCAATCAAGATATTGGGATTAAACTTGCCAATCAATTGTATTATTTCCAAATACAACTAATATATATACGAACCCCTTTTACTTGCAAAAGTATATCTTGTATTTGTCAATTATGTTATGGTCGGAATACTACTCATAGTAACTTAATCGAATTAGGAGAAGCAGTCGGCATTATTGCAGGCCAATCAATTGGAGAACCGGGAACTCAATTAATATTAAGGAATTTTCATATTGGTGGGGTATTTACAGGTGATATTGCAGAACATGTACGAGCCCTGTTCACCGAAAAAATTGAATTCAATCAAAATTTGGTTTATCCTACCCGTACCCGTCACGGGCATCCTGCTTATATATGTCATAATAGTTTAGACGTGACTATCGATAATCAATATGAAGTACAAAACTTAACCATTCCACCAAAAAGTTTGCTTTTCATTCAGAATAATGAAGGTTGTAAGAGTGTCTTACATGTTTGAGGAAGGCCCAAAAGTAAAATTGGGTCTAAAGGGGAACATAAAAATCTAAATCCAAGTCAAAAGGATGGTCTAAAACCATAGGGAAGGGTAAAGTAATGGAATTATAGAAAGAGAGAGCATGTAAAAAAGGAATGTAGAAACAAAAAGAAGAAATTCAATGATTCCCCTATAGAGAATCCCTTAATGATAGTCATAATGATACATTTTCTAGTGTTATTAGTGATAAATCTTGGCTAATTGATTAATGTTTCTCCTACCATATTACTCCTCATAAGTAGTGGTTTTCATCATACTAATCTTATGATGGAGGAGAGTTTTTACTTGGTGACAATAGTACACATTGTATTATTGGTAAGGGGAAAGATACAATTGTGTTTTAGTGATGGAAGAGTGAAAAATCTCTAAAGTGTTTTGTATATTCCCATAATTGTGAGAAATATTATTTCTATATCCAATTTGAATGATTTTGGAGTGCACGTGACATTTGATAAGTTTGGTTGTAGGTTTGTGAGAGGGAATTTGATTGGTTGTGAGAGGTTCACAATATGGGACTTTGTTTATGTTTTGATTAAGATAAAAATGGATAGGTCCTGTAGCCATCACAAAATGACCATAAAGGCCATGCAAGAGGAGCTCACAAGAAGTGAGCCAACCATAAAACTAAAAAAAAACTACTTAGAAAAGATCGGTTGAAAAGAAAAAACGTAGACACAGACAGGGACCAAAACAAATCCAGAACCAACTACTGATCACCCAACAACTGAAGACCCTTGATAGCTTGCCATTCTTTCACAAGGAATTGAAGCTTCTCTTCGAAGGACAAAGCCTTATGTTTCTTTTGGCCACCTTTATCAGTAGGGGGAGGTAGAACTTTTTACTTTCTTTCCCTTCTTTATAGAGCTGGTATGAGAGGAATTTAGAAGATCATCCTCAACACACTTACCTTGTTGGTTCGTTAGCTCTTGCTAGAACACCTAAATGGTGACAATAGTGTTCTTCACCATCTCTTTACTATTCTTGAAAATCTCCTACAAACTGTTGTGCAGTTTTTTGCACACATGCCCCATTGAAAGTAGGGACCCTCGTTTTCTCTTTTTTGGTGTCTTGGCCTTTCTATTTTGGAGTTTTTCTTGCTTGGGCACGTGCTTTGATGTTCATCTTGCCAGTTGGAATGGGCCATTTATGATTTATATTGAAAACCTTAAGTTCTGGATGTATTTCGGGTTTTTCACTGTGTTCAGGAAAATCCGCCCTGGTCAGACTTTCTCGATTTCCCTTTGGTGCTTGGTTACGACTGCTTTTTACTCATGTTCGGGGAAATCCGTCATGTTTGGATTTTTTGGGAGTCCATTGCTCTATCAGATTCTCGGATTTTGGTCTTGGCCATCTTGTCGATCGCATTAATGGTGATTGCACGACTTTTGGGGCGATGTTATATTGAGTTATGGGAAGTAATTTTCCATTTGAGTTTGATTATTTATTTTCCATTTGAGTTTGGAGTGCTTGAGCTTGAGGTGTATTGCTGGATTGTGCATTTGGAAGTGACTTCAAGTGTTGCATTTGGATTTCTTGAGCACCATTCGTGTTTTGCTCGTGCTTGAGGTTGTTTGCTGGCATCCTTGGTTTCGGTTTCCTCTATTCTCATAGTATGTAGCTGTTCTCTTTCTCTTATTGGTTGGATTGCTTTGCTGTGTGTGATTTCATGCCGTTCTTTGCTACATTCTTGCTTGAATGTGCCTGTTTCCTGGGCATTTGGGGGTTTCGTGTCTTGCCATCCTGTTCGGGTGTTTTTCTTGAGTATTTTCTTTGGGTTGGTCTTTCGTTGTTGTATTGGGGCTTGCTTGCATTTGCCATGAATTTCCTATCCTTGTTTGCAAGCAAGTTGTGCCTGAGCTGTTTCGTGCTTTCATGGCAGAGGTTTTAGAGTTCTTGACCTAGGGCATAGCCAATCCCTCTCAATTGCTGAGAGGTGAGTTTTAAACTCGTGGTTGATCCATTGGGGGTTTAGGTTGAGTCATTTTTGAGCTCTTGGCTTTTAGTCTGTGTTCGTTCGATCTATTTGGGTGAGGATGAGAGAAGCATGGGCGTTCGGGTTTTTTATGTCTTCATGAAATTCCGTCTCTGTTGGATTTCCTCGAGTTTTCCTATTTCTTCTTTGTTCTTCATAGTTTGCTTTAATTCGGACTTTAGCTTGCCTCACGGAATTCTGCTTCCTTTGGATTTTCCTGGTGTCCGTTGCCTGGTCGTTCTACCGAATTTGGGCTGTTATGGTGAATTTGAATTGATTCTGCTGAAATCCACGCCTTCAGGATTTTCCCAGATGTTGTGCGCCTCTCTCATTTTCCGAGTTGCTGAAATTGCTACTATTTTCGGGGATTTCTGTCTAAGGCGGATTTTTCCGAAGTTTTGTGAGAATGAGGAATTTGATGATTATATAAGAATTTACTTGAAGATTATATATTTGGATGATTAAATGAACTTATGCTAAGTAGTTTTGGGTTATTCCTTGGTTATATTGATTGCTTAAAATGATTATGTGGGGTTTATATGCTTGTTTCGCTGGATTCCGCCTGGTCCAAATTTCTCCAGGATTCCTCTCCAGTCTGGATTCCGCGAAGGGGGCTAAATCCCAAACTTTGGGATATGGATTTTGACACTCATTTTTTATCTTGGATCTCATTTTTGTTGTCTTTACTTGTTTGCAGGCAGGATCAGGACAAGCTACTGCTGGGCATGGCAAGGGAAAGGCAATGGATCCAAGTGCAAAAAGTTCTGCTATCTCCGATGCTGAAAAGGTAAAGATGGATATCAAGAGTAAGATTCCTGAGAGCAGATTGAATTTCGTCTGGTCAAGAATTACTGATACCAATGTGGGTATGTGGGACTACGAGGAGTTCAAGGCTGAAATGGTAGCACAAAACCTCCCTTTGCTAGCTAGAAGAACTTTGGAATCCAGATTAGCACGTGGCTGGTTTCCCCTCTATAGTACAATGCTATGAGTTGGTGCTTGACTGTGCTAGGAACTATGACAGGGGAACACAAAGGATAATTGGTCCCCAGGGAAGGGTTGTGGCAAACCTTGACCCCGTGTCTATTGCTAGAACTTTTGATATACCTGATAGGTCACATGTGGTGGCTTTTGATATAGATGCAGCTAATAAATACTATGAAGAGAATGTGGTCAATTCCTAGCAGGTAATCAACTCTTGGTTGGAGAAGCCTAAGTCTCAATTCTCTAAGCTTCCTAAACAGCTGGTTAGACTTAAATTCAAGAGGGAATACTATAATGCCATCACTCTCCTCAGCTGGTTGGTAGGGCTGAAGAATGCAGGAGTTTTCGAAAGCTGGATGTTCAATGTTATTGCTTGGATGGAGCAAGGTATAGACTACCACTGGGTAGGTGCTATAAGTGTAGTGATCCATGAGCAGATGTGTAATGTCTTGCAGACCAAGACCTTCACCATGACTTCCTACCTGGTTTATGCATTGGCAAGATTTCACCCATACAAGGGGTTGAGTACTAGAGGTATATTCGGGCACGATGCAATCTATGAGGTGTATCCACAACTCACCTAGGAGGAGGAAGCTATAGAAGGGTGAATGATGTATTCACCATGTATATTACTAGGTTGCTGTAGGGTGTAGAACATGTTAGGATTTTTGACAAAGCCAAGGATTTGATCAGGAGGTATGGGGCATGGTTCATTCAATTTCCTACTTTCTCCTACATAAGGATTGATGGCTGTCAAAGGGCTCCCTACAGACTCCCAAGGTACCCAACTGACCATATCATACTATTGGAGGTCACTAGACAGATTTGTGACTTTGATGTGGTTGTGAAGGGAGAGAAACATAAGGCAGGGTTTGGGAATGATTTCCCATTGAAGATAGGCACAAATGAGGTATGCCCTTCCATCCAGTCAGCTCATGCTTCGAAGGAGGAGATGAGTAATTTTGGTCTCTCTTTCCATTCTAAGAGGTCAAGGTTTGATATTACTGGTGAGGCACAAAAGAAGGCTAGCAATGAGTACAACCACAAAGACAACATTGAAGACTATCGGGCTAACCTTGGCGATGAGTTTGATGTAAGAAAGAAGAAATTCTCTAGGCTGCCAGTAGACTTAGTAAGACTATATAACATAAAGGCCATTCTTGATCAAGCATAAGAAGATGGAAATCTGATTCAGGGTCATATCTTTGATGCTATGAAGGACAAACCGGTTGGAGAGATTGACTGGTTGGAGGAAGGAAAGATAGAGTTGGAGAAAATTATGACTCCAGTGATCAAGTATACCAAAATGCGGTTGAAGCACAAAATGCTAGTTAGAAAGTGAAGGTGTCTAGTGCACCTATGATTTGATGGGAGACTTGGAGTCTCATTCTACTTTCGAGGAATCACATGAGCAGGATCCTAAGGGTAAGGCCAAGGTGGATTCTCCCTTCAAGATTAAGGTTAGGGATGTTCAAACTGAGGAGGTAGCAGATGCAGGTAAACAAAGGAATCCCATTGCCAAGAAGAGAAGGCATGTTTCAAGGAGAGGGGCTGAGAAAGATAAAGAGGAAAAGGAAGAAGTGGATGTTACTGCTCCCTTGACCAAGAGAAGAAGACTTGTGAAACTATCATAGAAAGAAAAGGAAACTACCAAGAATGATAAGGAGGTTGAGCCACCTGTGGTAGAAGTAGAAAGTTCAGGGGAGAAAACACAAGTATACATGAGGAGGTTAAGGAATCCTTCCCCAAAGGATGCTACAACAAAAGGAGATGTTCTTATGATTGCTCCTATCATTGAACAAGGGAACATTCCCCTTCCTCAAGAGACTGGTAGTGTGCCAGAAGAGCCAAAGAAGGGTGATGATCCTAAGGGTTTAGAGGAGGAATTCTAGGAAGGAGACCTCTACAATGTAGAGGTAGAAATTGATAAGGTAATCTAGTCTCCCTTGGTAGCCTATGCGGATTTACCTGCAGAAGATCAGGAGGGAAAATCCCCTCAAAAAGAGGAGATACCAGCTAGGGTTCCTTCACCAGCGCAGCTTGTAGTGGAAGACCAATCTCAGGATAAGGAGGATCCAACTAGGGAAATCCCTAATGTGCCAAGTATTGAGAAAGATGCGCCTAGTGTCCAACAAGAACAAGATAAACAAGATAAAGTGCAAACCAAATCCACTGTTCTAGGTTGGTTGGATAGAGAATTAAAGAGAAAATTAGTTATAGTGGAGGACACTCCTCCCAATTGGGATGACTTAATGGGTAACATTGGGAAAGGAAAGACCAAGAAGAAAGCTAGGGTTATGTCTAGGATTGAAAGGGATGGATCAGGCAACAAAGTGGCTCATATTGCTACTCTTGCTCCGGACAAAGATAGAGATGGTGTGACTGCAAAGGACTATCATGTGCAGACTATTGATTTAGGGCATGCTTCTATGGAGCAAGATATTGAGGAGTATGAAGGCTCAAGTGCTGTAATTATTGGCAGATTGAGGAAGGAGGTACAAACGAAGCATGAGTTGGAGAAGGAGAATCATAAATTGAAGAGGTACTTGCAGGAGTTGATGAAACCCTTGTATTCCATTAGCCCTTCCTCCTTTGCTGCAGGTTTCTTGCCTCAAGAAACAATCTCTGAGTTGGAAAAGATGAAAGGCACTACACATGCCATAGTTGGTTGGTTGCAGGGAGTTCAAATCAAAGGGGATGGTGCCATCAAGGATATCTCGTCGACTGCAGGAGATGCCATGAGGTCAGTGGATTGGTTGAAGATTGTGCTAGCCCAAGACCAGGAGGACATTGATCTCCTATTGCAGAAAACAAAGACAATTATGGAGTACATTGAAGATAAATTGGTGAAGAGTGGGATTCTTCCTTTCCCAAGGGTTTCAGAGCCTTGGGAATGGTTCAAGATCTTGCAGATGAGGCAAAGGGCCTTGAAGAATATTCATAAACAAGGGAAGCAAATTGAGGACACCTTGACTAGCATTCATGATAGGTGCATCTCATTCTTTGAAATCATGGCAGGGAGGAAGAAGTTCGCTCCAAAGCATCTCAGTTTGGAACAACTCAGGAAATGGTTGAGAGATGTCAACTCTCCAATCAGTGAGGGTCCAGTCACTGAGCATCAGCTAGATGATGTTGTAACCTACATTGCAGTTATTGACAAGTATTTAATAAATAGGGCTAATTGGGATGGTACAGTAAGGCAGGCAAGAGATGACATCAAGTCTCTTGAAAGAAGAGTTAGGGTTTTGCTTGTGCCACCTATTGCCAAATTGGACAAAGTGTTGCTGGCAGTGCATGGTGAAGTGGAGCGTGTTGAAGATAATGATGGGAAGTAGTTATATAGGGCTACATCAAAGTTTGTGCTTCCCATTATCCACATGCATTGGATCAAGTTTTGAGACCCCAGGCCGACTTGGATGAAATCGATGCAAATTGCACATTTCATGTTGTTTTCGAGTATCTTTTGAGGCCGACCTATTGTATGGCATTTATTATTGTAAACTCTTATTTAGGCCGACCTATCCTGGGGGTTCTCTATAAATTGGGCATGATGCCTCATTTGTAATATATAAAATAGAGGAGAAGAAGATAGAGTAGCACATAGAATAGAGATTTAATATTTGAGCGAATTAGGGTTTATCTTCAAGCAAGTATTGTAATAGAAGACTAAAATTGTTGCCATTTGGATGACTTAATATAAGAAAGGATATTGTGATCTGGTATCTCTCTTGTGTTGAGTTTTATCTGGCATGGTTCTTGTTGTTCTATCTTTAAGATTGCTTAAGTTTATTGTTAGATAGTTTGGTAATGCTTAGGGTTTCATGTTTGAAATGTTTGTAGCAATCTCTAGTCCATACTTTTTGTAATTAGCTGATTGTTAGCTACTTTGCAAAGTTAGTCTGGACTTAAAATTGTGCTTAGTTCAATTATGAGTGTTTGTTCATTTCAATTGCAATAGGATTGTTTTGAATGAATGTTTATGATTTGAAAATCTTTAAATACCTTAGAAGATTGCACTATTTCTGTGAGATTGTAGATATATCTGGGTCAAATAGAAAGTAGTTTATGAGAGATCGGTCCATTTTGAGCATCTTATCTTTTGCATTGTCAATATTAGGGTTAGAAGTAGTCTTAGAATTATCTCTAAAACCTTTATCTTTTGTTATTTATTTGTTATCTGAGCTAAATTTAGGGTTTGAAGTATCAACTTATTGCTAGATCTGATAAATTCAAAGTCCAGTGTTTTCTTGTAGTAAGGTCCCTTTGTGATTACCAACATTTTCACATTATCTCTGAGTTATTTTATTTGCATTGTCAAGACCTGACATTAGAGACCTTGGGGTTATCTCTTTTCCATAGAGATTTACCTTTCAAGAGAGATAGGATATCATATTCTGTCTGAGTTGTTGCTATGCAGAAAACACCATCAACACAAACTATGGAGGGTTTTTTCCTGGTTGCTTTGTAGGGTAGCCACCTCTTCTTGGAGGCTATTTCTCTCCTTAGAGGTCCCAATGAAAAACTTTAGCTCCTCAACCTCTTTCTCAATGTTAGCCCACTTGTCCAATGTCTTAGCTAGGCTAGGCAATAAATTATAGTGACCAAAATCCTCCACCTCACCCAACTAGTCTAGGGTTTTGTTGAACACATACAACTCCAAATTATGGATCTTGGTTTTAGTGGCAATGAGTTGGGATAGTAAACACTTCAAAATTTCATTTTGAATGTTTGTGGATTGGCTTATTTCGTCCAATTCCAACCGTAGGGGAGCACAAATCTTGCAAACAATAAAATACAGTAGAGTGTCTTTAGGATCTCGAACCTGGTTAACATTATAGAGAGGTGAGTTCGAGGGATTAGTAGGAGAGATAATCAAGGGGGAACTGGGGGAGAAACAACAAGGGAAGCATCCTTGGAAGGAGAGAAAATAGGAAAATCCACAAGAGTGGGGTACCACAAGGAATCATAGTTGTCTAAAATTGAAATTTAGGGGAAGTCGACAAAGGCCACTTTTTTCTTACTAGCAGGGGTGGGGTCCTCAATAATAGGGGTTTTGCGCTTAGAGGTGCGAGGAGGGTTTGACCTTGTAATTCTTGGTTGGTGGCTTGGGATAGACAAATTGTCAAGGCCGAGGGAGGAGGGATTACCTTCTGAAGACAGAGGCACTTTTGAGGACCAAAGCAGGATTTTTCACCCTTGGAAGAGAAGCAATAACAAGGGAAAGAGCCACATTATACTCGTAAAACCTATAAATAAGGCCTTGGTGTAGAGGTATCTATTTCCCTTTATCTTGAACAACTTTAATTGATTTCTCAAGGGAAGAAAATATCCAAAAAGAAAAAATTATTTTGACATTGTATAAAAAATGATTGAGCATTGGGAAGAGGTGAGTATGGAAGCATTTAAATCTTCCTTCTAGAGTGACATACCTCATAAGCACCTCAACCATCTTCCAGATGCCTAACAAATTATCCCTGTTGAATTCATTTTGAAGCCGATTCACCTTCTCCATTTTTTAAGGAATCTATCAATGTCCTTTTGGTAGTGACCCTTAGGTTTTATGGGAATGCAAGCACCATCTAAGGAGAGTTTAGGTGCTAAAATAGGCCCCAGGATGCCAAGAATAGCCTCAAAAACGTAAAAAATGGCTCAAAATAGGTTGCATAGGGTGGAAATAGGTAAAACAAGCCCAAACCCTAAACCCTAATTTTTAGGCTTAAATAGGTGATGAAGGGCCACTTTCAATTCATTTGTGCATTCAACCTTTAAAGATTTGCTTCCTTTTGAGCTTTGACACCTTGGCGAAATGGCTCACCGTGTGCTTCCTCTTCACCTTGCAGAGTGGGTTCGAGAGTACTAGCATCGAGGAGACGTAGGACCCTGGGTATGTGACTCAAAAGTTGTCTCAATTTTTGCATTTAGGTGCATTTAATAGGGGGTAAAAATTAGGTTTCCAAGCGCATTGCTATTTAGCGACGCAATTGATGTGTCAGAAGCATTGCTTTTGAATTTATAGCAACACACCTTCTGTCTAGTGGTGCACCACCATTTTTTGATTGGGTGACGCATTTGATTAGGGATTCACTAGGTTAATATAGTGACACATGGGATTTTTAGGTTTAGCATTGCTCACTTGTGGTGGGTGACACACTCATGAAATGAATACAACGATGCACACCAGGATGATAGATCCAATGGGGAGATACCCCAAAGGTAGAGGGAGAGGTGGAGGCAGAGGCCGAGATGGCAGCTGTGGCAGAGGTAGGGATGGGGGCCGAGGTAGAGGCTAGCAGCTAGAGTAGGATAGGGCACAAGTGCCAGGTGATGGACACCAACAATAGCCAAATTAGGGTCATTAGGACCCAGGGTAATAGGATGGGTAGCATGACGGATAGGTTCCGGGGGCACCATCACCTCCACCCGTACAACCATATGCACAGGAACAAGCACAAATAGAGGCCCTCATTGCTGAGAGAGATCAATTGCGTCATTAGCTACAAGATATGACAACATAGAGAGATTAGGAGGTTCAATTGTGGCATCAATTGTACCTACAACTAGCCCAGGAGATTGGGCGGAGGCACCAGCTTGAGGTGGTGATGGTTGCATCACAGGGACAAACAGTGTCTGCCCATTTGTATAGAGAGGCAGTTACTGAGGCTGGTTATTACCGCATGCATTACAATAGAGATGTTCCCCAGGCGATGAGACAACCTAATTTTTTATGGTGGAGTGGAGCACCACCTAGAGCTGAGGATCAACCATTAGTTAGGGGTGAGTCAAGCAACCACCAGGGTTAGTCATTTTTGTAGACACTTCTTAATTGTTTTCCTAATTATTTATGCAAATAGATATTCATGGGCTCATTTTTGATAGCCTCATGGATATTGAACTTTTGATTTGATATACATACACCAATTTAGATATTGTATCATGACAATCATCATTTGATATCTATATGAGATGATTCAAATCCAATATGTGATGTGCTTTGTTTCATGCTTTATGGATGTATGGATGCACATGATATGATGTGATGCGATGTTATATGCTTATACATTATGATGATGTATGGATGCAATGTGATATGATTTGATGTGATGTTATATGATTTTTTAGTACCTTTCTGTGAAATGTTATGGGGTAGATATTATGATATTCCATGATATGCAGATGAAATGCAAGATGCATGGATGGATGCATTTTGTGTGTGTGTACTTTTCCATGCAATTTATGATTTGTATATATATGGATGATGCTTATAGTATGTATTCTATGAATGATTATGATATGGATGTGATGAATGCAATCTAGTAAGATGCTTAGAATAAAAAATCTATATTATTCAAAACAACTTAAATGATAATGATGATGCAATGGATTATGTTTTCTTTATTATGAGGATATGTTGTGATAATGCGAGATGTATGCATGCTAATGCTTTTTTGGATGCAAGATGGATGCATGATGATTTTTGTTGTTGACTATCATGATACCAGGTTAGTGTGGAAATAAGATAAAAGAAATAAGATGATTGACCATCGATTTTGAAGATTGAGTCAAAAAGTCCAACAAGTCCATCCACCGAGACTTTATTAGATATGGTGATGAGAGATGATGATGATGATTTGCTCATATTCTGGGAACAATATTTTCTATCATTCCTTATTTTTGATATAACACATAGACTTGATGCATCAAGGTTTTGATAATTAGGATGGTGTTGTATCTAGTGACATGGACTTTGACTCTACAAACAGATAGGATAGTTCCTATTCACACCTTGACATACAAAAACCTTGTTGGAATGTAGGTTAGTAGTTCAAAATATATTGGACCAAAGCATACACAATAGTCAACAAGATACTCCAAATAACTTCCCTACACACAACTAAGCAAGTATGTGCCAAGATTATTTTACAAGAATACCCACAAGCACAACAAACGAAAGATAATGATCGATGCCCCATTCCTTTCTCTCTAAATCATTTTGATAGACATTATCAAGAGGTCCTCAAAATGGGTTATTAAGATAAATCAAAAGAAAAGATCAAAGACAAACAGTCAGTGTTATCTATATCTCTTGCCAGTTTAACATAGCTAAGGTGATTTTTAATACTGATGTCCATTGCAGGAAGGATTCATCCTAGGACATGTTGATCAAATGTTTTGATTAGGATGAGGTGTGTGATAAGCTGTTGATACAAATTCCACTGACCCATTTACTTATGATCCAAACTTTAGATTTTGACACTTAGGTTCTCACTTTATGACTTGTGACACTTTCTTTTTCAATTGTTTTGCTGAAGGTTGAAGATGATGATTGATTTATTATGGATGGAATTTTATTGTGGGTGAAAGCGAAATGGGATGGATGGTTTTGGGTTTTTCTGAATATGTCAATGTTTTTGATATTTTGAAAATGTTTTGGGGTTGTTTTTGGGATTTTTGAGTGTTTATGTGAATGTTTATATTTTTTTCGGTTATTTGAGGCTGTTTAGGGTTTTTATTGTTTTTCGATGTTTTTGGTGTTTTCTGAGTTTTCAAATGTTTAGGGGTTTTTTGAGTTTTCAAATGTTTAAGGATTTTTTGAGTTTTCAAATGCTTAAGGATTTTATGATATTTGAATGTTTAGGGATTTTAGGGATATTTGAATGTTTAGGGATTTTCGAGATTTCTGACCAAGAACCTAACCTAAAAGACTATCCTAGGGGCCTCGGGGGCTTATCAAAGATCAACCTTGCCTACGTTATACACGCAGAGACCATGTAGTTCGATTGACTTGATTTATTGAAAATGAAATATGAATAGTTGATGGAATGTCAATTTATTATGATGGGCTCCTAAAGGACTGACCTAGGGTGTCTCAGGGGCACATCAATGATGGCCTTGCCTATGTTCAAGCTCAAAGACTCATAGTTCGACATGGTATTTTTTTTGGATTTTTGATGTTTTGACCTTTTTAGGGATTTTGACTTGTTTTGGATGTTTTGGATTTCGATTCTATAATTTTTGAATGTTTTTGGATTTTGATGAGATTTTATGAATGTTTTTGGGATTTTCGATGAGTTTTCCAATAACCTTAAGATATACAAGAACTTGATCGGATCCATAATGAATTGCCCCTAGCGTGATGTGATAGACTACCTCGATATAGGCAGGACAAGCTAACCTTAGGAATATGCCAAGTAGTACTAAAGGGGATACGATCCTTGACAATATCAAGCTATGATACAACCACATATGGATGATGGAATAAATAGGATGAATGATGCGGTGGATGGATGTGATGCAAAGAATGATAGGATAAAGAGCCACATAGTAGATGGAGGTGCTTTATTTATGCAAGGTGCCTGTTTTCTAGGTTTTAACCAAGGTACTTGCCCAAAGCGCCACCGAAGTGGTTTTCATTAGAGGATGATTTTTTTCTTTATTGTTTTCAATCCTTTTTCTTATTTTTTGTTTGGATTTTTGATTATTTTTGTATTTTTTAGATTTATACCCTTCAAGCCTAGGCATAAGACTTTTTAAGATGCAGACTATTGGTTGGTTCCTACAAGGGTTCACCTTTAGGCGTTGATAACTGATATGCTCCTAATACATAGCTTGTTGTGACGAAAAAGGGACCTAACCAGTTAAGCTCAAACTTTCCTTTATTGTCTTGATCTAGAAGATTTTTTTGATTCTTCTTTAAAACACGATCTCCTACCTAGAAAGACCAACTCTTGATCTTTTTGTTATAGCTTTGTTTCAGTCAGTTTTGGTATACTTGCAAGTGATTAAGAGCATCAAGATGAAATTCATCTAGGAAATCTAACTCATTTAGCTGAGATATTCTATATTCTTCATCAATGACTAGGTTCTATAGTGACACTCGTAGCGAGGGAAGCTCGACCTTAATAGGCAAGATGGCTTCTGATTTGTAGACCAAGGAGAAAGGGTTTGCACCTGTAGGTGTGTGTATACTGGTTCGATAGGCCCAAAGGGTGGGATTTAATTGCAGATGCTAGTCATGGCCAACTTCATTGACCGTTTTCTTTAGGATTTTTAGAATGGTGTTGTTTGTAGCCTCTGCTTGGCTGTTGCCCTGGGGCTAATATGGGGTAGAGAATCAATGTTGGATGTTGAATTTTTGACATAGTTCTTTCACATCCAGATTCTTAAAGTGTGTTCCGTTGTTTGAGATAAGGGCTTGTGGAACACCATAATGACAAATAAGCTAATTCATGATAAATTTGGCAATTTTCTTCCCCATTATGTAGGTCATCAAAATAGATTTGATCCATTTGGTAAAGTATTTAGTGGTTGTTATGATGAACTTGTGGCCATTAGATGAGGTTGGAGTAATCTTTCCTATGAGGTCAAGCCCCCATTACGAGAAAGGCCAAGTTGTGACCATTGGTTGTAACTCCTGAGCTGGGGAATGAATAAGATCTCCATGATGTTGACACTGGACACACTTTTGCACATACTGATGGGCTTCTCTTTCCATGGTTGGATAGTAGTACCCTGTCCTCAACAATTTATTACCTAAAGTCATACCAGTAGAATGGGAACCACATATGCCATCATGTACATTTGTTAAAGTGGTAAAGGCTTCCTCTTGGTTAAGACATCATAGTAATGTCCTCTCGATGCTTCAACGGTATAAGGTTTCACCTAGGATCACAAATTGAGATTCCTTTTTAACAAAGGTCTTTTTAAGATTGGAGGTGATATTGGATGGGAGGGTTCCTCTACTAAGTTAGGTGAATATATCATGATACCACAGGGAACCAGAACCAATGATGACACACAAAAATTTAGATTCAGGGATTTTGAAAGTTGGTACAAGAATTTGTTCTACCAAGAATTCACATTTAAGGACATTGTGCATCATGTCTAACAATGATCCAATTGTTATCATAGAATTTGTCGCTCGATTGTTCATGCGAGGAATCTTCTCAAAAGTTATGTCAATGGAAAGGTCCTTGAGATTCTCTACCATCTTCTTGTAAGAATTAAGCTTGTCATCCTTATTTTGGTAGTCATCATTGACTTGGTTGATAGCCAACTGTGAGTCCCCATAGACTTTTAACTCTTGTATTTTCCATTGAACTGCTATCCTTAGACCAGTTATCAGGGCTTCATACTTAACAATGTTGTTAGTACATGGAAATGATAACTTGTATGAATTTGGAATGCAATCTCCTTGAGGGGTGATAAAGAGAATACTTTCCCTTGATCCATGTTGGGTGAACGGTCCATCAAAATACATTTTCCATTGATTGGTTATATTGACAAGGAACATTGATTCATCAAGGAATTCAAATATCAATGGGTTCTCTGCATAGATAGGTGCTTTTGCTAGTTGGTCGGTGACCACTTGTCCTTTGATTTCCTTGTTCTCTACGTACTCTATGTCAAATTCAATCAAGATCATTACCCATTTGGCCATTCGCCTAGTGAGAATTTATTTGGATAATAGGTATTTCAATGGGTTGATCATTGCTATAAGCTTGATTTGGTGCGATAGCATGTAATGTCTGAATTTTTGTGAAGCAAAAACCACTGCTAATCATGCTTTCTTAATGAATGAATAGTTCATTTCATAGCCCACCAAGGTCTTTCTGATGTAATAGATAGCTCTTTCCTTTCTGTTTTCATCATGTTGTGCTAGAAGAGCACCTAGTGCTGTTGATGTTGCTGAGATATATAGAATCAATGGCTTGTTTGGTATCAACAACATGAGCGCTAGAGGTGTCAATGTTGGAAACTTGTAGCTATTTAAAGATAATTTCCACATAACCAAAAGAGAAATCTATGGAACAAAGTGTTCAGAATCTACATGCAAGAGAATATACAACATACCCATGAAAATATGATACAAGATATACCCTAGGAAAACCCTCAAGAGGAAAAAAAAACATAGTCTCCAAAAGCATCCATCTCTCATGTATTATTCAAAAATAAAGATTACAATACATCTTTAGAGTCTCCATGAACACCATTGAAGCAACAAGCCCTCTCCATGCAATCCATGTGAACAAGCATGCAACTACACATCCCATGCCATGCTTCAAACCTCCATAAATGCTAGCCAGAGCTAACTTGCCAATTGATAAACCTAAACAACTACCCTTATGGTTGATCTTATAGCCACAAGCTCCCACAAAACCATGTGACTAAAACCATGAGATTACAAAACCATGTCCCCAAATTTAATATTGGGTACTTTATTTAATTATTTTCCCCAATATTAAATAATTACATTTTTACAACTTTATCTTATGTTCCAATATTACATACAACATAAAGTGGCCCCAAGAATAATTACATTAAATACATTATGCAAAGTGTAAAACACACCTTTTCCTAACATTCTCCCACTTGTTGTATACATTGCATAAGGGGAACAAGTAACCTCAAAACATGAATCAAATGAACAATCCATATAGCCACATATACCATCATGGAATCAAAGTGATCCATGTGCTCCATCAAGATAATTGCAACAAGAATCAAAGTGACCACCATCCTATGCATGAATGCTCTCATCCTTTGTCATTCCAATGCACAAATATAAGAAGCAATCCAAAGAGAATCCACACAATCTATCACAATGAAGCATAAGTCCTACCTCAACTGATATCCCAAACACATACACTCAATCCAAAAGTATCAATATGAACCAATAGCTATCAAGATACAAAAACCCATAGCTGAAATAACACCCTTAGAAAGTACCAATACATCCAACTATCCATACCTCCAAGGTATACAAAACATAGTAAACTCATGCCATAAACATATACACCCATAAATTACAACCATAAACTCCAAATGAAAACCTATCAAAGAATGACATACACATCCAAGAGCTCTCACTACATGGGTAATGAAAATCTGAAAAATATCAAGGCATACCAAGTCTACCAATAGCATCATATAGAAAATGTAAACAACATCATGTAGTACCAAGGAATCATCCACAGTGATATGCAAAACCTGTAAACCAATATCTTGTAAGAACAACTCTCACCACAAGTCTCCATAGCTCTCCAAGTTCTTCACACCAAACAAAGGAAAAAGATAAAGGAACCTCCATGTCATCATCCAAGAACATAAGTGAAAACACATGACCACAAGCTAGTGATCACAATAGCTCCAGCCAAACCTCAAACCAATGTAATGTGAAACCAAACATCTAGGAAGATATCCAAGACCAAACAAAGAAACTCTACACATCATATACCTGTAGAAAATCCTCCTACATACACCTCTAAATTCCAACTGTGTCAAGTATGATCTCCTCCATAATACCCCAAAATAAAATCCATAACAACACCCAACCGTTCAATCACCAAGATCAAACATACCATATGTATCATGTAATCAACGTGGATGTAAGCCTCTCAAGCCAAAGAAAATAAAAAATAAATCCATTCCCAATGAAGGAAATACGCCCACTACATCTCCTAAACTCAACATCAATGAAAGTAATCACAATGCATAAGGAGATAAACATGCCAACACTCCTCAAATGAACCCTCCAAAACCATATATCCATAGCTCAAGATCCATATGCATGAGAAGATAAAGCATAAACATAAAGCACTTGAAAGAAACAATGGGCAATACCTCTCAAGTGAAACCGCCGAGTAGATCAAGAGTTGAGAATGAGAATGCTCCTCCAAGACATCCAAGTCATCATGAATCATCCAAGAACACTCTCCTCATAGGTCCGTGTTGAACTCATGCCCAACCAAGGTGTCGGCTCCTCAAACTTCCTGCTGAAATCTCATCAAGAGTAACCATCTCAATACATGTCTCTAACCATAAGAGAACTCAAGCCTCACCTATGTCTCCAAATATCCATGAGTACTTGTAACCAACCAATCCATGCCAAACTCCAAATGCAACATAGCACTATCATGAAGTAATCAAGCAAATGATTAATGTACCCAATATAAAGAGAACCAACCAAGATCAAAGTCATATATCTAATCACGAATCAGGAACATAACCATGACATCATGATCTCACACCTCCTCAAAGAATATCATATGATCCAAAGAACATAACGAATACATGTATCATGCCAAAACTCTAATGTATGATCAAGAGTAAATCATGACATAATAACATAACCATCATAACATAACAAGGATCACATATCAGAATAACAAAGCATGGAATCTCAACCAAAGCCTAAAGAAGTCTTGCATGGCAACCAAAGATGTCAACATATCCAAACCGCATGAATATAACCATCCTCTGTTAATGAAAACAAAAAATGCCAATGAACCTTTACTGCATAGAAGTAGAAACCAAGAGTCCATCCATGACACCAACAATCACTGTAGAAGATCATTCACCATCCAATGGTGAATCTGCATCACTGCCAACAACTCTCACTGAACTGTGATATCAAGTAACACATGGAATCATGACAACCATCCTCTCCATGAAGATCATCCAGGTCTACACAAACAGCTGAAATGTCAGTAACATAACAAGTAGAACCAAAATATCCAAGCCAAGAAGATACCTACAACTGCCAACAACCCATCATAAACATATCCATCACTACCAATCCATCACTGTCAAAAGCTCCCATTGAAAAGTGTAATCAAGCTATCCATGACATTATGATAAAAAATCCTCATGAAGATCAACCAAAGGCCCTCACATAATCAAAGAACTCAAATGTAACAAGAGCTCCCAGAAGGAAAAGTAAAACCATGATCCTCATACCAAGAAGATACACCACCACAACCATAATCAGGAACCAATCCAACACCACCAATAATGCACTTGCATAAACCATCATGAAATGCCAAAGTCTCTAAAGCACAAGAAACATTCATGACACCATGATCACCACCAAAAGTACCAACAACTAACAATCCAACTGTGTCCTCATATCTGCATAACATAGTCAACTGCATATGACTCATATCATGACTATACCTGGTAATACCATCTCACCTCCTCAACATGAAATCAAAACCAAAAAACCAAGTGACTAAACCAAGCCACCAAAATTGAAAATGCATCAATACTGAAATATCTATGGGCATAGACAACCCATGTCCAAGTCATAAATGCAACATGTTAGTATAGACCGCCTACAACATTGCACAACTTGTAGATACAAAAATGCAACATACAAATCCAACCAATGTTGATAACCATGTCAAAAAAAGAGTAATCTGAGATGTAAAACTGAGCATACAATGAATCCAATATAAAATCTCCTAAATCCGACAATCCATAAACTCATAGCATCACCATAGTCAAAGTAACCCATAAACAACTCAGATAAGGAAAAAATAAAATAAACCATACCAAAATAATTCCAAACCCAATCCACTATGTAGTTCTCTGAACAAGCTTTCCGTTGACTATTCGAAGTCCAAAATCCGACTTCGTATGCACCCGATATCACCTCTCTAAGCTCAAAATGAACACCTAAATTTGACAAAGAAAAACACTTCAAAACTATAAAATATTCGAAAATCACTAGCACCATAGTGTAGAGCTCCAAGTCATCTTTCCAATGAGTCCAAGAAGATGAAAATTGGACCACCTGGGCGAAAGTTATGCCCTTCAGAAAAAAGTTTCCCAATTAGAGTATATAGGTACAACAGGGGTGGCCTCGGGCGGAGCCACCGGTGGTGGTGGTCCCCCGGGCGACGGACCTGAAATTTTATTTAAATGTGCATATAAAATTTTGGTCGGCCTTTTTACATAGCCCGATGGATTTTAATAAAGGCAATAATAAAAATTTAAAAAACATTAAAAAAAAACCTTTAAAAAAGGTCATGGCGGGCCTTTTATAGGCAGACCTCGCCGGTGAGTACTGCCGGTTCCGCCAGACTGCCGGCAGTACCGATAGTACTAGCGGTACCGATAATACCGTCAGTACTATCGGCCCCCTCTGCGGGTTTGGCAGGGGGTACGGGGTATCATCCCCTCCCCTTAATTTATATATATATATATATTTTTTTTTCAAAGAAACTTTTCAATCAACTCTTTTTTTCACTTTGATTTTTATTTTATTTATTTTCTTTTGCATGACAAAAATTTTAATGATGGGAAAATCTTATTTTATTTTGCAGATGCCCTAGATGGCCGTATGACCAGGCCAGGGCTAATTTGTTTTGCACTTTTTCACAGTACAAAAATAGGTCAAATTATATATCAATCTTTGTCTCTCGAAAAACCTAGATCCAATTATGAGTTCCATTTTGATCCAAGAGGTCTTCTATAAATTTTCCCCCACAAAACCCCCACTTGAATGCAAAACCAAGAAACCCGTTTCACTTAAAATTTGGTACACTCCAAATTTGTTAGCAACCCATCAAAACAACAAACCCAAAACCCTCAGATCTACAATAAATAACCTGCAAAACTATCATATCTTGCCATGCCTTTCATTCTTTCATGCAATTCATAGGTTCAAAACTCAAACAAGATTTTTCTCAACCAAGGGTTATACAACCACAACCATGGCTCTGATATCAAATCTTGGAAACTTGCAGCCATTTAAAGATAATTTCCACATAACCAAAAGAGAAATCTATGCAAAAAAGTATTCAAAATCCACATGCAAGAGAATAGACAACATACCCATGAAAATATGACACAAGATATACCCTGGGAAAACCCTCAAGAGGGAAAAAAAACCCAACCTCCAAAAGCATCCATCTCTCATGTATTATTCAGCAATAAAGATTACAATACATCTTCAGAGTCTCCATGAACACCATTGAAGCAACAAGCCCTCTCCATGCAATCCATGTGAACAAGCATGCAACCACAGATCCCATTCCATGCTTCAAACCTCCAAAAATGCTAACTAGAGCTAACTTTCAAACTGATCAACCTAAACAACTACCCTTGTGGTTTCTTTTATAGACACAAGCTCCCACAAAACCACCAAGTGGTTTTACACAAAACCATGTGATTAAAACCATGAGATTACAAAACCATGTCCCCACATTTAATATTGGGTACTTTATTTAATTGTTTTCCCCAATATTAAATAATTAAATTTTTACAACTTTATCTTATGTCCCAATATTACATACAACATAAAGTGGCCCCAAGAATAATTACATTAAATACATTATGCAAAGTGTACAACACACCTTTTCCTAACAGTTAATAGGTAATCCTTGATCTACTGGAAAGCTTTATCACACTTCTCATCCCACTTGTAAGTTATTCCTTTATGGAGAATATGTGAAAAAGGGTGGATTTTGTCTGACAATTGTGCTATGAACCTTTTGATGGATTGCAGCCTTCCTTGTAGCCCTCTTAGTTGTTTTAATGTTTGTGGTGGTTCCATGTTGAGGATGGCTTTCAATTTTTCTAGATCAATTCCTATCCCTCTATGGGATACAATGTAGCCGAGAAGTTTTCCTGATGTAACCCCAAAGACACACTTTTTCGGATTTAGTTGTACTTATATTCTTCAATTCTGTCAAAGATGGGTCCCAATACTTCTATGTGCTCACTCCTTTTCTTTTTTCCAAAATATCATCCACATAGTCTTTGGCTATTTTTTGGATCATGTCATGAAAGATGAGGGTCATTTCTCTTTGATAGGTTGCTCCTACATTCTTTAGCCCAAATGGCATCATGTTCCAACAATATGTTCCCCATGTATAAGTGAATGTAGTTTTGTGTTGATCCTCCTTGGTGATTATGATTTGATTATAGCCCGAAAAACCATCCATGAGTGATAGCATTTCATGCCTAGCTGTTAAATCAATGATGATGTCGATGTTAGATAGAGGGAAATCATCCTTCGAGCATGCCTTGTTCAAGTCTCTAGAATCCGTGTATATTCTAATGCCCCCTATGGGTTTGGAAACTAGTACTAGGTTGGAAACCCACTTAAGATAATCTATCGGTCGAATGAATCTAACGTCAAGAATTTTTTGTAACTCAAGTTTAACCAAGAGTGCTATTTGAGGGTGCATCTATCTTAATTTCTTCTTCATTGGTTTGGTTTCAGAATAAACTGTTAAATGATGCACAACCATTTCTGGATCAAGCCCTAGCATATCTGTGTATGACCATGCAAATTTGGCTCTTCGCTATTTCAGGAATGCTGCTAGGTTTTTCTATTCTTCATCCAACAAATATTCAACATAGAAAGTGATCTTGGGTGCTTCTTTTGTTCCCACATTGACTGGAGTGGCCTTTTCTGCTATAACTGATGACTTCTTTGGATGCATTGCACTAAGGGGGAGATTGAATCCCTCATCCTTGGGAACCTCAGAGAGGTTTTCACCCTCATATGTGTCCTTTCTCTTTACTATTTTAGGATCAAAAAGTGCCACAATATGGTTTTCACTCAAAGATCTGCATGTTAGTTACATGTTTTCCATTTTGCGATTGAAGGATTCAATCGTCTCCCTATAGTATGATCTTGTGTCTAGCTCTATATCAAAACCAGCTTTGTGATTTGCCCATGGTAAGTTGTCATGGAGTCCCATGAATTCTGAGATTGCTTCATCATTTTTGAATAAATCTAGAATCAGTGGTCCTTGTTGGTCCCAGTCAATGAGTTGTGGTTCTACTAGGCTTATTTTAGTGGGTTGATCATTCGTGGTGAAGGATGTTGTGGATATCATGAAGAGAAATTTATTCTCAAATAAGTCGGCAACATCAAGGGGAAGTTTTCTAGGGTAGTATCACACGATGTGGGTAATCAAGAGGAAGCCTTGACTCATTTAGCGGAAGTACCTTTGCCAATAAGGGTAACCTTACTAGTAGTACATCCTAGGCCAAGATTCTTTGAATGTTTCTTAGGAACGATGGGCTCTAGCAAACCGTTATCATTTTGTCCTAGTTTCCAATTCTTGTTATAGCCCCATCCCTTCATTGGCTGCAAGCCTTTGTTGTCATCTTCCATGGGAAGAGCGGGGATGATTCGTTCATCTTGATATAGCAGTTTAGAGACATCTTCCTCATTGACATCTTCTTTGATCAAATCCCCCCACTTGGTGAAGGTGGTACTACCATTTTTATTGTTTCAAGAACTTTGATGCTAGATGCGGGTTTCCCATGGGATTTGGGAGAAAGAGGTAGCTCCCCCAACACAAAAGTATCCTTCATTAATTTATAGTTTCCACAACCATCATCCTGGATCACTGCTTTGATGTCGAGAATGTTTTCGACAATGAGTGTTTTTGTTTTTGAGGTAGATGCAAGGGACGATGGGTCAACAAATGAGGAAGATGGTGTAGTCCCTTCATCATTTTTAGGGATCTGGGGTATCTTGTAAAACGTGGCCTCAAGGTTCTTGCAGTAGTAAAAAGGCTTAGGATCTCCATGAATGGTAACTTCTCTACCCTCAAAAGGAAAGTTTATACATTAATGATAGGTTGAAGCTACAAATTTTAGGGCATGCATCCATGGTCGGACAAGCAAGATGTTGTAGGGAAGATCAAGGTCTAACACTTGGCATGTAGTTTTTGCAATGATAGGTCCTACTTGGATGGGTAGTGCGATGATGCCTTGTGATACCCAATCTTGGTCATCATATGCTCTAATGGTGGTGCACTTTGCTTTCTCAATATAATCTTCTGAATAGCCCAAGTTTTTGATCAAGTGAAGGGTGCAAATGTTCAGACTAGCACCTCCATCTACTAAGACTCTTTTAACCTTGTTCTTATGAATAATGACCTCAAGGTGTAAACTGCGGTTATGAGATGGATGTGATGGCAGGTCTTGTTCTGAGAAGGTTAGAAGATGATTAGTGATATTCCCTACCATAGATTGAAATTTTTCTATATCAATATCCTCAGGGATAGATGATGAAGATAAAGCCTTCTCTAAGATTTCCCTATGTGCAGGGGATAGCCTCAATAGTTCTAAGATAGAAATTTATGTGGGTGTCTTCTTGAGTTGATCTAGGAGACTGTACTTGTTAGGGTTTGATGTTGGAAAAGTAGGCTGTCCCCTAGGTTGAGATGGAGCTCCTTGGATGGTGAATTTTCCACGTTGTGTGGTGACTACTAGGCCCTTTGATGGTGATGACGGTGATGACGCTATCACAGGAAGCAACTACATTGAAATAGTTATATTGCACGTTTGTGTAATCCTTACCTTTTCCAGTGTTGTTTCCTTTGCTATGATATAGCATAGGGTTCTTCTATATCTTAAGATCTTGGTTGCCGAATGGTACCTCAACATATATTTCTCCATTCTAAATGAGAACTTGGATAAAATTTCTGAGCCTCATATAGTTCGACATTTTGTGTCCTTTGATTTTATGAAAGTCACAAAGATTGTTTTCGTTGTACCAGGGTGGTTTATCTTGTGGTTCTTCGTATTTTTTGAAATTGAGAAGCGTTATCAGATTTGACTCTACCAATTTCTTCATGATGGTTTCAATAGGTTCTAAAAACTATGTGTACTTGTGTTTCAGATAGTTGTTCTTGTTAGGGGTTCATCTTTGCTACATTTTGGTGTTATTGATCTGAATGTTTTTTGCGTAGTTGGTTGAACGTTAGCTATTTGATTATTGTTTATCCTAGGAGCACTTAAGACCACCTTAGCATCTACCACACCATCATTCATTATGTTCTTGTTCTTACCCAAACACGAGGCTTGTTGTTTGAACCGGTTGATGGGCGGTTGTCTTTGTAGGCTTGAGTATTTCCTTGTGAGATTAGAGCTCTCTCGATGTTAAGGGCTCTAGGGACAAGTTCTTCATAAGATGTAATGCATTCCATTTTTAAGTGGAAGGATAGATCTGGGTCTAGATTTTCTATGATGATGCCTACTTGTTGTTCATTGGGAATTGGCCACTTGCTCTTACTAGCCCTTTGCCTCCATCACTATAAGAAACTGGTGAAAGATTCTCCTTTGTTTTTTTGAGAGTATACAACTCTTCTAGGCTTATGTCCATGTCAGGATTAAAGGAGAAGTGATGTATGAATTTATCGGCGATTTCTTGGAAAGTTTTGATACCTGGAGGCAATTGAGAAAACCGGTCGATGGCTGCACCTGTTAAGCTTCGTAGAAAGAGGTGCATCGAATAGGACTCATTGTAGGTGACCTCCATACACATGATGTTAAAATATTTGATATGGTCCACAAGACTTCCTCTCCCTTTGTATTTATCGAATTTTGGGACCTCAAAGCTGAGAGGGAATGGTACCATTGCGATGTTTCAGTCGAAGGGATATGGATATAGGCTCTATGTATGGGGCTTCTTTGTCTTACCCATCTAAAGATCCTACATTTCTTAGGTTCATGCCTTAAGTTGTGATGCTGCATCATCTTGTGGGTTTGGTGGAGGAACATATGTTGTGTATTGTGGGATGGTGGATGGATTGTACGTGGGATTTTGATATGATAGGGTGTTATATGGTGTGTAAGGTGGTGTAGGATATTGTGATGGGGATTGTGGTGGAGGCATATATGTTCCTAACGTGTTTGTATTGAATATGTTTTGTTAAGGATTATAGTAGGAACCTTGTTGTTGTTGTTGGGCATACTGTTGAGCTAGTAAGGCTTGTTATTTTTGTTGGGCCACAAGGGCTTCTTGTTGTGCTTACTATTGTTGTTGGACCACTAGGGCTTGTTGTTGGGATTATTTTTGTTGTTGTGCTGCTAAGGATGCTTGTTGTTGTTGCTGTTGTTGTTGTGCTAGTAAGGCTATTTGCCGTTGTTGCTAGGCTACTAGGGTTGCTTGTTGCTCTGTTAAGGTTGCTTGTTGTTGTTGCTACTATTGTTGTGATACTAGGGCTACTTGCTGTTGTTGCTTCTATTGTTGGGATGCTAGGGTTGCTTGTTGTTGTATGGCTACTAGGGTTTCTTGCAGTTGTTGTTTTTGTTGTTGTGTTGCTACGACTTCTTACTATTGTTGCTACTGTTAGACAACTTGCTGATAAGCCTGTTGTGCTTGCTATAAATCTAAGGCATGTACTTGAAATGTAGGATCATTTGGCTATTAAGACATCTGCGATGGGTCTTGGGTGTTGATATTTTGCAGATTGTTTGATGAGAGGTTGGGGGTTCCCTTGGTTAACATTCCATGTAAGATGGTGGATTGGGATGGAGGAATGTAAGTTTGAGGTCCCATTTGATTTTGCATGATAGGGGGATTGAAGGGAAATATGATGATGACACCATTAGGTATTGTGATGGCAATGGAACACTCAACCCTTGCAATTGATCGAAAGAGTTTCCTTGTCCAAAGAGTAGGGGTTTCCCTTGTTGTAATTGAGGTGGGACCAAGGTGTTACCTTGGTTGATGGGGTTTGTGACCAAGGGATTGTTTTGAGTTGGGTTGGTGATGGATGGGACATATGTGTTTTGGGCCACCAATGGAATGGATGAACTTATTGGGGGATTTGATAAAGATGTCCCATATTGTGTTGAAGGTTGATTTTGCATAAGGGGATTAGCTTTCCCTTTGGGGTCTATTTGAGACACTTGTTCCACAATTCCTTGCGTGATGTTGGGCACACTTATGGTACTCATGGGAATGGATGAAGAAGTGTGACCTCAATATGTTGAGGTTATCATGGATTCATAAAGTGTAAGTGGTTTATTTTGATGTACGAGATGTTTGGGAACAATAGGAGCACAAAAGGTAGGTGTCCAAGTGGTGTTTTGGGATGGATTGGTGTTTAGGGTACCCACAAGTGTGTTGTTTTCCAATGGAAGAGTATGGAAAAAGTATTTAGCAAGACTAGTTGCAAGACTAGGAGTTGGTGTATGACTTAATCCTAGTGGAGTTTTTTGCATGGTGGATGAAGTCAAGTATTGTGTTAGTGATTGTGCAATAAAAGATGGGGAAATCAGAGCTACATTTTCTAAGGATGATGTTCTTGTTTTTAGTCCATGATTTCCTCCCTAGTAAGTATGAATGGGTTGTTCATAATTTCTTCTATCCCATATGTTCCTAATGGGGACAAGGGTTGTTGCGATGGGGTAACTTGACTTCTTGGATCAAATTTTTGAGGATTGGGATCACTTGAGGTGAATGTGACTTTGGTTTTCTCCATGATTCTCTTGTGTTGTGATCTTGTCTTTACTATAAATATTGGGTCACCTATGTGAGAGTTGTGTTGATATTTATAATGTTTAAAATCTTTAGTTAACTCAAAGGTAGAAGGGATGCTCAAAGTCTTTTTGGAGAAATTATGATAATGGGAGATGAAAAGGTGAATGATGAGGAGAGTGATCTTTGCAAAGGTTTTGGGGCAACACTTTTGACTTAGAAGGTTTTATTTTTTGGTGTTTGGATAAAGGATGTTTATGAAATTGTGAATCTTTAGGGTAAACTTGTGACCTTCAAGATAAACCAGTCCAAAGATGATAACTAACTTAACCAAGTGCATGGAAAAGGATTCATTTCACATACAAAGCAGATAAGTTAGGGGTTGGGTTGATAGATGTCTAATTCCAAAGTGTTGGTGTGTTCAAAAGTTTGTAAAGTTTGATGAAGTGAAGGATGAAACTTGATAGGGGGTGGATAAAATATTTGACCCAATGTTGACCTAGAGTGAACCTTTTTTTTCCAAGACCAAGGTAGTGAGAAATATGCTAGACCTCTAGAAGTAATTCAATCCAAAAGACTCAATGACTAAGGAGAAGTTCTTGTGAAATGTGTAGATCTGGATCATCCATGAATAGCGTAGAAAGTGTCTCCTTAGTGATTTATCTCGGTTGTGGTAATTATTTAAGATCCTTCTTCTAATATACTTTGAACTATGATGCCTGAGTTTGAAATAGCCGGATGTCAACTTTCTCTTGGGGATTTTGATTTTGCAAGAGATCATTTAGAGAAGCATAAGATCATGAAAAAAAGGATATTTATTGCCACGTAGGAGGTGGTAATATGGGCCTTCCAACCATAATATCAGCTTGTTCCTCTTGTTCATCTAAGATGTTTGTTGTGTTTCTCCACTCACTCGCTGTTTCCTTTGTTTCAAAAGTGAAGCTTCTCAAACTAATAATTATATATGTTGGGAAATCATGTCTCAATTTACAGTTTGTGCCTCTAATTTATTTGGACTTGGCGAAAAATGTTCATTATCAGCCCTTACTGCTTTACCACGGTGGTATGGTCTGTCCTTGGCGGTACCGTGATGATAGGCCTGGTGGTTACCGCCTTACCGCATGTGGTGAGTTCACTCACCGCGGTGGCATGGTAAGGCTGCCAACAGCCTAGCTCATCTGTTACTGCCATACCACAAGTGGTGGTCCCTCTCACTGCCAGCGGTGAGCCTGGCGATTACCACTCCACTGCGGGCGGTGAGCTTGCTCACCGCGGTGGCTGTGGTAAGACCGTCAACAGTCTAGCTGGTGGTTACCACCCTACTATGGGGTGGCCTGGTGGCCTTCACGGTAGTGCGGTTTGACCGCTAGTGGTCCCCCAGACAATTTAATACCATACTGTGGTAAGGGAAGTCGGTCGCAATGGTAGCACGAGAATTTTAAGGTAGAGCTCAATGAAGTGGTAGGGTGAGCTCAGATGAGCTCACTGCTATACTGTGGTCGAGTCAATCGGACTTGGCGGTAGTGTGGTAGATGGCGAGGTGAGCTCAGATGAGCTCACTGCCATACCACAATAGGATGAAGTGGACTCGGCGATGGTGCAGTGGTGACAAGGAGAGCTCATATGAGCTCGGATTGGGTTTGACCGAGTTGGACTTAGAGTCAAAGTGCGTGTAGCGAATGGTAGATGGACATGTGGCAGGTTGACAATAGTTTGATTGGCTAAAGGCCAATGTAGTAAAGCAGTTATTGCAGGCTAACTTTAGCTAGTGACAGGAACCTGATTTGGGTGGTGAAGTTATTGCTTGGGTGGCTCGATGCAATCAGTGCAGATTGATTACTTGCTTGAATGATCGATGCATGAACCTAGAGGCTGTGGGATTGGATGGAAAGTGTAAATGCGATGTAAGACTTGTACAGTCAATGTGAGGTTGACGGATGTGTACATGTAAGTTGCAAGTTGATGTGAGAGAAGATTTTCATTGTATACTTTGAGAGAAGTATTGTAACAATGAGAAAATAATCAGAGTGCTGCTGTGAGTTGATCAGAGAGTAAAGATTGAAAAATTTGTATGTAATCTTTTATTGCTGTAATACAAATGGTCTTTGCTTGGTGTGGTGGGTTTTTTACCTGAAAAGGTTTTCCCACGTAAATACTTGTGTCATCTGTGAATGCTTAATATTCTGTTATCTCATTTATGTTGATTGTATTCATCTCAGTAGTTTTAGAAGCTATTAGAACTCATTTTTTCTCTTCTCCTCTGTTGTATTAGTGTTAAGGGAATGTATTCCGCACTGTTGAGTCATTAGATCCATAATTGTTTTCCCTTCGAGTGGTATCAGAGCTTGGCTAGTTGTGTTATCCTTGAGAGAAAAGGTCAGTTTTTTGTGCTAATACTGTTTCAGTGGGATTCTTACATTGTTGAAACTTGTTTCTGTTTGAGATGGCGAGTACATCAAGTAGAGTAGAGATTGAAAAATTCAATGGCAGAAACTTTGAGCTATGGAAACTCAAAGTGGAAGACTTGCTTGTAGATAGAGACCTCTGGGTAGCAGTGTCTGGAACTATGCCACAAATTATGATGCAAGAGGCTTGGGATCTTGCTAATAGAAAAGAAAGAGGTCTAATAAGATCGAGTCTAGCTGATTCTGTACTCCTGAACGTCCATGAGGAGACGTCTGTAGCTTCATTGTGGAAGAAGCTTGGTGATATTTATCAGGGAAAGTCTCTGGTAAATAAGTTATTCCTGAGGAAGAAGTTGTACTCCTTGAAGATGGAAGAAGGTGCATCTGTTGCAGACCATATGAACTCGTTTAATATGAGTGTTACTCAGCTGGCATCTGCAGGTGTAAAGATCGATGAGGAGGATCGTTGCATGCTCCTGTTGTGTTCATTACTTGACAGTTGGGATCATCTTGTGATGGCCATTGGAAGTACTACCACTACTTTCAAGATGGAAGACGTTGTTGCCTCATTATTGTCTGAAGAGATGCAGAGGAAGTACTCAAAGATGGACAAAGAGGCTTTTGCTGTTCGAGGTAGACCAAAGGAGAAAGGAAAGAAGAAAGACAAGAAGTCAAAATCCAAATATGTAGGGAGATCAAAGTCTCCTGGTAAAAATTTCA
Organism: Sequoiadendron giganteum; assembly: GCA_007115665.2. Classification (NCBI taxonomy): domain Eukaryota; kingdom Viridiplantae; phylum Streptophyta; class Pinopsida; order Cupressales; family Cupressaceae; genus Sequoiadendron; species Sequoiadendron giganteum. The sequence continues at coordinate 30,781,524 of CM021110.1, forward strand.
AGGTGAGATGTTGGAACTATGGGCAACCTGGTCATATCCGGAAGGACTGCACGGAGAAGAAGAAGAATGCTTCCGACAATGAATCTTCTCAAAGTGATGCAGACGCCTTCATTGCAACAACCTTGAAAAATCAGGTATCAGATGATGTCTGGCTGGTTGAATCAGGTGCGTCCTTTCACATTACATCCAATAGAGAATGATTCTCTAAGTATGAGATGTATGATGGTGGAAAGGTGTACTTGGCAAGTGATTCAATGTTGGAGATCATTGGCAGAGGAAGAGTCAGAATTTAGTTTCTTGACGGGAGAGTCAAAGGTATTGGTGGCGTACTGCATATACCAGGTCTGGCTCGAAATATTCTTTTTGTCAGTAAGTTAAATGATGCTGGTGTAGAAGTTTCTTTCTCAAGTAAAGGATGTAAAATGGCTAGAGGTGCAATGGTGCTGGCTAAGGGTGTTTGTACTGGTACTATGTATAAGTTGGATGCACGTCCTGTTCAATGTAACAATGCCTCTGTAGAGTCATGTAAATCAGTCCTTGTAGAGAAAGATGAAGACACTTCTCTGTCTACAAATGGTTTGGAGGTAAAACTCCCAGTAGAGAAGACTATGCTATGGCATCATAGACTAGGTCACATAGGTGAGAAAGGTTTAAAAACCTTGAAGAACAAAAAGCTTGTAGAAGGGCTTGATGATTATAACCTTGAGTTTTATTTTTGCAAATATTGTATCTATGGAGAACAACACCGTCTTTCATTTTACTCCAGTCCTCATAAATCTACTGGTATACTGGATTATGTTCATTCTGATGTGTTTGGTCCAGTTAATGTTCCTTTGTTATCGAAGTCTAGATATTATGTTTCTTTTATTGATGATTATTCGAGAAGGGAATTTGTATACTTTCTTAAAAGTAAATCAGAAGTGTTCAATCGGTTTAAAGAATTTAAATATTTGGTAGAGAATCAGACTGGAAGGAAAATTAAATGTTTGAGGACAAACAATGGCGGTGAGTTTTGTTCTACAAATTTTGAAAGGTATTGCACTGATCATGGAATTAAAAGGCATAAAACAATGCCTTATACTCCATAGTAGAATGGAGTTGTTGAAAGGTTGAACAAGACGCTGATGGAAAAGGAAAGGAGTATGCTGAGTAGTGCTGGTCTGAAGTAGAAGTACTGGGCTGAGGCTATGGCCACAACATGTTATCTGGTAAATCATTCTCCCTGCTTTTCTCTTGTTGATAAGATGCATTTGGAAGCATGGTCTGGTAAGAAGCCCTCTCTGAGGCATGTCCGTGTCTTTGGCTGTGAGGCATATGTTTATGTGCCAAATGAGAAAAGATCAAAATTGGATAACAAGGATGTCAAGTGTATTCTCACCGGCTATGGAGTTGGTGTGAAGGGATACAAGCTTTGGAACCCTCTTACTGAGAAGGTTCTATACAACAGAAGTGTGATATTTCATGAGCTGAAACCTTCAATAAGTGATCAACAGCTTGAGACAGATAAGCGTGACAAGAAGAAGGATGCAGTTGAGATTCCCCAAACTCTAGAAAGGGAAGAGCTGCATGGTGTACCTGAGACTGAGGAGAGCTCAAGCAACTTTGAAAGTTCTGATGATGAAGAACCACAACCTCAGCCTATAAGAAGGTCTACACGAGAAAAATGACAACCTGAAAGGTATGGTTTATCATTGTTAAATTTGAACTGTGCCTATGCCTTAATTACTAGCACTGATGAGCCTAGGACTATAAAAGAAGCAATCAACATGACTGATTTAAATTCTTGATTGGAAGCCATGAATGAAGAGATGGATTCATTGAAGAAGAATGAAACTTGGGATTTGGTACTATTGCGTAAAGGGCGAAAGCCTGTTGGCTGTAAGTGGATATTCAAAAAGAAGAGAAGTCTTGATGGCAGTGTTGAGAAGTATAAGGCAAGACTGGTTCCAAAGGAATTTTCCCAGATTGAGGGAATTGATTATGGAGAGATTTTTTCCCTTGTAGAAAAGCTGACATCCATTAGATTTTTGTTGTCATTAGCAGCTGTGTATGACTTTGAAATTGAGCAGATGGATGTGAAGACAACATTTCTCCATGGTGAGATGGAAGAAGAAATTTATATGTCCCAGCTTGAGCATTTTGTTGAAAAAGGTAAACAAAATCTGGTCTATAAGTTAAATAAATCGATGTATGGTTTGAAGCAGTTTCCTAGAATGTGGTACCAGAAATTTGACACATTTGTGTTGTCTATGGGATTTGTGAGATCAAAATCTGATCACTGTGTTTATTATAAATCTGAAAATGATCGTGTGCTTGTTATTACCCTGTATGTGGATGATATGTTATTCATAGGTAATAGCAATACTATGATTTCTGATCTTAAATCTCAGTTGTCTACAAAGTTCAAAATGAAAGATCTTGGTGCAGCAAGGTACATTCTGGGAATGGAGATAACTAGGGACAGAACAAGAAGAAAGCTTTGGGTAAGTTAGAGTATGTGAATACTGTTCTAAAGAGATTTGGGATGAATGATTACAAGCAGCTAGTTGTTCCAGTCATGCAGGGAATGAAACTATCTGTTGAAGATTGTCCAAAATCTGCTAGTGAGATGGAGGACATGCCCAGTGTGCCCTATGCAAGTGTTGTTGGTAGTTTGATGTATGCAATGGTCTGTACAAGACCAAACATTGCCCAAACAGTGGGAGTTCTAAGCCGTTTTATGGAAAATCTAGGACGATCACATTGGGATGCTGTGAAGAGAGTGTTCAGGTATTTGAAAGGGACTTCAGATTATGCTCTGTGTTACCATGGCAGTTTGGTTGCATCAAAAAAGACTCTCAACATTCAGGAATATGTTGATTTTGATTGGGCAGGGGACATTGACAACAGAAGATCCACTAGTGGATATACGTTCATGCTTAATGGTGGAGCAATCAGTTGGATGAGCAAGCGACAGGCTGTAGTTGCTTTATCCACGATAAAGGCAGAGTACATGGCTGCAAATCACACCTGTAAGGAAGCAGTTTGGTTGAGGCATTTGTGTTTAGACATTTATTTTAATGCAGGGCAGATTACAATCTGCTGTGACAGTTAGAGTGCCATTTGTTTGGCAAAGAACCCGACTTTCCATGCCAGGACGAAGCACATTGATGTGCAGTTTCACTTCGTGAGGGACATGGTGGAAGATGGAAGAGTCTATCTTGAAAAGGTCAAAACTTTGAAGAATCTTGCAGATGCATTAACAAAGCCCGTGAGCACAAACAAGTTTGGATGGTGCGCATAATCGATGGGCCTTGGGGCCTATGACTGTTAGTGATTTTTCCAAAGTCATGAGGAAGTTGGAAATCTTTGCCAAGTGGGAGCTTGTTGGGAAATCATGTCTCAATTTCCAGTTTGTGCCTCTACTTTATTTGGACTTGGCGAAAAAATGTTCATTCTCAGCCCTTACTGCTTTACCGCGGTGGTCTAGTCTTCCCTTAGCAGTACCGTGGTGACAGGCCTGGTGGTTACCGCCTTACCGCACATGGTGAGTTCACTCACCGTGGTGGCGCGGTAAGGCTGCCAACGACCTGGCTCGACAGTTATAGCCATAATGCAAGCGGTGTCCGCGGTGAGACTACCAGCGGTGAGCCTGGTGGTTACCGCTCCACCACAGGTAGTGAGCTTGCTCACCATGGTGGCTATGGTAAGACCGCCAGCGGTCCGACTGGTAGTTACCGCCCTACCGCGGGGTGGCCTAGCGGCCTTTGCGGTAGCGTGGTTTGACTGCTAGCAGTCCCCTAGACAGTTTACTGCCATACCGCGGTAAGGGAAGTCGGTTGCAGCGGTAGTGCGGGAATGTTAAGGTAGAGCTCGGTGAAGCGGTTGGATGAGCTCGGATGAGCTCACCGCTATACCATGGTTGGGTCGATCAAACTCGGCGGTAGTGCGGTAGATGGCGAGGTGAGCTTGGATGAGCTCACCGCCATACCGTAGTAGGATGAAGTGGACTTGACAGTGGCATGGTGGTGACAAGGAGAGATTAGATGAGCTCGGACTGGGTTTGACTGAGTTGGACTCAGAGTTAAAGTGCGTGCAACGAATGGCAGATGGACACATGGCAGGTTGACAACAATTTGATTGGCTAAAGGCCAATGTAGTAAAACAGTTATTGCAGGCCGACTTCAGCTGGTGACAAGGACCCGATTTGGGTGGTGAAGTTATTGCTTGGGTGGCTCGATGCAATCAATGCAGATCGATTGCTTGCTTGAATGATCGATGCATGAACCTAGAGGCCGTGGGATTGGCTGGAAAGTGTAAATACGATGTAAGACTTGTACAATCAATGTGAGGTTGACAGATGTGTACATGTAAGTTGCAAGTCGATGTGAGAGAAGATTTTCATTGTATACTTTGAGAGAAGTATTGTAACAGTGAGAAAATAATCAGAGTGTTGCAGTGAGCTGATCAGAGAGTACAGACTAAAGAATTTGTATGTAATCTTTTATTGCTGTAATACAAATGGTCTTTGCTTGGTGTGGTGGATTTTTTACCTAAAAAGGTTTTCCCACATAAATACTTGTGTCATCTATGAATGCTTAATATTCTACTATCTCATTTATGCTGTTTGTATTCATCTCAGTAGTTTTAGAAGCTATTAGAACTTGTTTTTGCTCTTCTCCTTTGTTGTATTAGTGTTAAGGGAATGTATTCCGCACTGTTGGGTCATTAGATCCATCCTTGTTTTCCCTTCAATATCCGTTTGTTCTCCCTCAATTAGTTCAAAGTTTGGTTGAATAATAGTGGGTGATCATATGCCAAATGGTCATGTGGGGCTCAATTTATCAATTTATCTTACTTAAATGAGTTTCTTTTTACCACAAACACTTTGTCTTGCTTAAGTTCAAACTAAATGTTTATGTCAAAAACATCATAAATTTAACAAGGTCCATTTTGTGAAAAGGATGAAGTTAAGGGCATAGTTACCTAGGTTAACTTTGGGGAGTATGGATTGAGATGTAAACCCAAATATTTAGAAGTCTCTAAGAATAAATCCTTAGGACAAGCATCAATATCAAGGCTTTTTCAAAGGGTATCCATACTTAGACCAAAGGGTTTAAAATTTTGAAAAGACTTGCTGATGTTTGTTTGCAATTGTTTTCAAACCAAGCAAGTATTAAATTGACTCACAAGCTCATTTACAATCCTAGATAGAGTGGGTACGTATTTCTTAGTAGGATTACCACCATCAGAAGAGATGATTAATCCGTGAAGATGAAATGAAAAAATAGGCTAGGTCAAGGAAATGTATCATCGTCACACGCCAAGCAAAGGAGTCCTTTCCCCATTTTCTTTATTGCCTCAATAAAAAACCGAACATGGTAAGTAACTTCTTGGAGCGATGCTACTCCAATGCACTACCTTAAAATACGTTTTGGATTTGGACTTGGTTAGCCACTACAAACAAGGGTTTTAATGACCATATTCAATATAAACTAGTGCCATACATGCGGTGATTCACTCAATTAAGAGGCCTCCTAGCCCTTAGAAATATCTAAGGGTTTTAATGCATCACAAGGATACTAAATAAGACATTCGTTGGTATGGGACAACCACAACTAGTCGGTTAATGACTTTAGTCACAATCGATTATTTATATAGCGGATGAAAATGAAAGCACCGCTTGGGTTGTTCCCTCTCATAAGTTGGGAGGCATGCCCTTCTAAAGGTAACACATGTTTGAAGCATAAAATGCTTTTTGTCCCCCAAGATTGCCAAAAGGTGCAAGGGGAGAGGATAAGCGCTTCCAAGAAGAAAAGGTATACTTGTGTGTTTCTCTTCACCCAAGATCGCATGAAGCACAAGGGGATTTGATACACACAACAAGCACACTCAAGCAATTTAGGCACATGTTCATTTTAATCCATCATAACAAAATGAGTTCGTTTTAAGCACCAATTTGAAGTGTTGGGATTGTATTGTTCAATTTTAAAACAACAAGCATAATGATGTGAGGGTTTAGTTTTAACCAATTTGAACGTTCATTTTAAACCCAAAAGAAATCTAGTTTGGTCCTAAAATCGTGAAATAAAGCATCATAAATGGGTTATAATTGCCCCATAATTGTCAAATTACTTGTTACAATTATATTCAAATGATAATACGCTCTTCACTTCAAACTTTATTGCTCCAACCTGCAAAACCAGTTAGTCTAAAAAGCAAAAAATGAGAAGTTAGTGACATGTAAGCAACCAAATAACTCAAAAAAATTAAACCACATGTCAAAATTCAGGTTCAGTTTTGTTTACCAGTAAATCATGATGCTGAAATCAATCGCATCGCTGAGTTTCATCAATAGCGTTGCTATATATTGAAGTTGCATTGTTGTATTGAAAAATTAGACGTGTAGCTCTACAGTAAACAGTGACATCAAACGCATTGCTATATCAATTGCGTCGCTAAATAAAAATTTATGGCACGATGAAAAATTAGCCTAGCATCGCTATTTAAATGTGTAGTGACAAAATCAATTGTCGATAAATTAAATATGGGTTGGTAAAACAAAAACCCAAGTACATTGTTGTATAGTGACACACCATCAAATGCGTCGATGAATCTTCAATAGTGTCACTATACCTAAAAACACAAGCGAAACAAAGATTTAACAAGAAATTATCAGATTGATTAGTTCCAACCCTCCTTCTAGCGCCAAAATGTGACCGAAGACTTAGTATTGGCTGACTACACTTGATCCATGAGGATTCAAAGCGCATTTAAGCCAATAAACATCAGTCCAATAAGATCATTCAATGCAAACTAAACTAAGAATTCATTAAAAATAACATATTAAAATATGAAAGCTTCAAAAACACCTATTCTAATCCATTAAAACTTATCCTTTTGGGGGGTGGTGTCACGTTGATGTGGAATGACGACCCTTTCCCAATCCCTTGGATAATGAGCTTGTTTCAATTGATTCTATTGAAGAGAATTAACGAAACCGATGAGAGACATGTATGAAAATATGGGTTAAAAACTAAATTAACATGATGAAATCTATTCTAACATGATATATGCTAAGATTATTGCTATGGGTGTATGCAAAGCTATTCTAAATGAAGTTTAAGTTCAATAAGATTAAAAACCTAATTACCAAGTATGCTAAATGGATGCAACTAAGTTACCATGGAAGCCATTAATGGAAGCTAAGCTAACAATGATCGAGATATTAAACTTTAAAAAACTAAAAATGGATGCAAGATGAGAGTGAATTTCAACAACATAAGTTTTTAATTAAAAAGATGGACCCATTTGTCTCCAAATGATGTTCTATTTATAGGAGGACAAATGAGAAATGAAGGGCTAAGATTGAAAAAGCTAATCAATGGTCAAAAAGGAAGGAAGATGGAGGCATGGATCATGGATTCCCATCAAGGGTTGAGGATGCAAGATGATTTATAATCAAGGGCTTAAATTCATCCAAACAAACACACTTTCAAAACTTGCACAAGAAATCTTGTTGAAAGTTTGTTGCAAAAAATGAATATTCCCTTTTTCAAATGAGTGAAGAAAGTAACAAAATATTCTCATGGGTGAGGGAAATTAGATATTTAGTTATTTAAAACCAAAATTTAATTGTGCAAAGGAATTCCATGGGAATATTCCCTTTTTTGAGGAATGTTTAAAGGAGGAATATTCTCTTGGAATATTCCCTTGCAAGTGGGGGATTAGATTTAATTAGTAATTTGATAATTAAGACAATGTTTTAATTATGCAAATTAGGGGAATTATATGATATTCATTAAATAAATGATTAAATGAAAGCAGGGGAAAGTGATATGATATTTAATTAAATAACTTAGGGTTATTTAATTTAATAAGAGGACTTTAGGGATTAAATTAAATAATTTGATTTATTCAATTTAATAGGATGGAATTTTAGCATGAAAGGGGATGAATTAACCTAATTAGGTCAATTAGACTAACATATGCAAATGACACAATCAATTAAATAGCTAGGCTAATTTAACTAATTAAGCTAAAAGAGGATGGGTTTTAGGATGAAATGGTGTTAGTATATCCGATTCGAGTGCATGATATCATTCAAGACATTTTTAAGTGTCTATAGATAGTGATCATAAAAACATTTAATATCACTTGTAAAGGTTTCCTCCGATGACTTCTATCAAATCCAAGTGCAAGCATGATAGTGATCATAAAATCATTTAATATCCATATTTTTTGATGAATCATAAAAGATATAGAAGATAGTAAGGGAATCCACTATTTTACCATATTTTGATAGATTGTGTGAATTCTTCATATTTGGATTTGTGAAATATGCCTTCTCAATGACTATATTTTAGAAATAAATATTGATTTCTAAATTATTTAAGGGGATCAAGTTAGTTTTTGGTAAAAATGGTTTCAATTTGTGTCTTCCTACTAACAAGTGTTGTAAGGTCATAGTCGTTGATAATGTGTGCATCCTTATTTATGAATTTAATTATTGATAGTTGTTGCAAGTATGAAGGTGTTGTCATTGATGTCAACAAGATGGTGTTTTCATTGATGTCAACTATGTGTTGAGGAAGGTTGTTGCATGATTTAAGATGTCGAGGATATTGAGAAAATTGTGAAAAAGAGGAAAATAGTTTGTTGCAATTTGTGTGCATGTATAGTTGAGATATTGAGGAAGTGTTGTGAGTACACGGAGCTATCTTTATGTTGCAGTGTCTAAAGATGTGTTGGAATGATGTAATGTGCTGAGGTGGTGTCTCTAGTGCTTTTGAGAAATTTTGATAAATAGAGAAAATAATGTTGTGCAAACGTTCAATATGTGCTCCAGGATGTGCTCCATGTTTCTTATGTGTTGATGCTATGCCTGTGCAGATCTGATATGTTGTTCAGGGTTGTCAATAGTTGCTATATCTAGAGTTTGGGAATTTGGTTTGTTGTGTAGAGTGAGATGTGTTCACCAGTGTGTGAACTAGGTTTTCAGTGTTGTTTGTTGTGGTCTGGGAGAAATGTAGTTGCTCCACATTCCTCTGCAGTTTGATTTTAGGTTGTGTGGATCTGGGAAGTTGTTCATGTTGATTGTATCTTTCAAAATTCAAGGTTCCTCATGATTTGGTAGAGTACAATGTGTGTTTCATGTGTTAGTGTGCATATAAGGTTAACTGGATGTTCTGTGTTGAAGTATTTCTATGATGCAAGTTTGGACGAATTCATTGTTGGATCTCAGGTGGTTTGTGGATTGTTCTAGATCATGTAAAATATATTTGTGTGGTCCGTGTGTCATCTTGATCAAGCGGGAAGTGTGTACTTAATAGTTTTATGGTGTTTAGCATGGGTAATGGCTAACTCGGTGTTAACAGTACATGAGAAGTTGTTTCAAAGCTTGTGGAAGCATGTTGAGGTGTGTTACGATAAATTTGGGTGCTAACCAAGGATTTATGTGGGTCACTTTCATTCCTATCCACTGCATAAATATTTAGGTGCCAACCTAATTTGAAATTGTAAATGTAAAGGATGTGTTGCTGACCTTGGAGAAGGTTTTTAAGGTTGAGGATGATATAAATAAGAGTGGTGTTGTTGGAATATATTAATATACCTATGAGTGATAAGTGTGGTGCGAATTACAAAAGTGTAGATGCGAATTTGAGTAGAGCAGTACGAAATTCAAGCGTTGGACTTCTAAAGGCAATGAGCTGAAAGTGTCTGCAATATTTCAAACAAGGCTACAAAAGTGTTGGAGTAATTGTGATGGATTCCTTGTTGCATTGAGATAGTGTTCTACGTGTAACATTTCTCTTCTATCTTCTTTTCATATTCTAAGTAGCGAGCTTTGGCTGTGAGCCCAATTGGACAATGTGTCCTATTCTGGCAATGAGCCCTTGTATTGGTTTTGCAATTACTTATATTGTGAGCTAATCCTCACCGTGGTTTTTCCCTCATTGGGTTTTCCACGTAAATCTAGTGTTCTCTTGTGTATGGTGTTGTTTCAATTTTTGTTATCTGCATTTCTTGATGAATCACTATAACAAAATAAGGGTTTATGAATGTTGGTGGATCTGATTACTATTGAGGGTTTTTGATGTTTTAATTTGATACAATTGATTCAACCCCATCTTAGTTGTCTTGTTCATTCAACAATAGTGTGTGGGTTCCTAATGATATTTTTTATGGTATCATACATAACTATGTTTCACCATATCCTTTATTTACAATAGTGATACCATTGTCAATAAGGTGAACAATTCAATGCATCCCCTATTAAATTTAATAACTGAGTGTGACCATATTAAGGATGATGTAGGTCATGACTTATATTGTATGATATATTCAATAAAATTTTGAGTACTTATTGAACTATATATTGCTTCATATTTTAATAGGTGGTTAATGGAATATTGTGTTAATTTTAGTCTAGTTATGAATCCCATAGCTATAGTGAATATGACATAACAAGGGGATTTATTAGGCTTTATTGTATCATGGCTAGATTAGAGTTTATATTTTACCATTGCATAGTGAATACTTACGAATGTGATTTGGTTTTGTATAGGATGATGTTTACTAGAGAAAAAGAGACACTAATATATTTTGAACCTAAAAGATTTTAATATGAATACCATTTCACTATCACAACTTAAAATTTATGAGTAATATAAGTTTATGTAATATTTAGTGTGAGAAGTAGTGTATGTTTTGGGGTATAATTATGTAATCGTAAACATGAAATACTATGCACCATGTCTTGATTAAATGAAAAATTCACAATGTATCTTCACTATTTAATAGTGGTTGAGGGTAAAGAAAGAGTTTTCTAAAATACTTAGCCATAAAATAATTATATATATTTAGCACTATATAATACAATGCACTATTGTAAAGGATAAATAAAGTTCATTGGGATAATGAGGTAAATAAATATATCAAATTAAACTATATCGAGGAATGGAGAGTCATGTTAGAAATAAAAGTTAATGGATATAGGATACTTAGCAATATTAAAAGGGATGAATGTTTATTTTAATAAAGATAGTGAAGTTGATGTGTCTTAGAATCAATAGATGTTCTACATAATCATCTATGTGGATCAATGTAATATAGGATTGGATTCAATGAATGATAAAAATCATAAAAATTAGCCCTAGGTATTCATTTGTTGCCTAGACAATTGATTACGAGTTTTGATGAAGAGTTGCAAATAACATAATCACACAAAATAGTTAGGTTTGATCGATGGAGGTCCCAAGAGTTAATACAATAAAGAGATCTAGATAGAAGGTGGAAAATCAATTGACACCACTAGCCTATATTTTTGGAGGTCAAAATATGAACAAATGAAATTCATAGATTATGAAGTACATAGCAACCTAAAATAAAATTAATTAAAAAGTACAAAGTATACTTACAAACTATCTAGAACCTTCAAGTCATTAAACATTATTCAAATAATCTGTATTACCTAAGTGAAACATCGATGACCACCTCCACAACTAGGTGTTACCGTCAAAGGTCCAAGATTAACCTATTTGACATCCAAAATTAGATATAAGAATACCATTCATATAACGTTAAACTATTCACATGTAATATTTATAATTCTTTACTAGTTACATACCTCTACAATAGACGTCATGTAATAGGGAAGTGGAGGACTATTGGAAACATGGTGAACACTATGACCCTAAAATTTTATTATAATCATTCAACTAATTTAGTTAATCTTGCATTTCAAAAATAAAATTTAATAAATTAAATAAAATGAACTTGCTGAAATTTACTTGACTATCAAAGTTGAATATATCACTCAGGAGGGAATTTTTCATCACCATCTCATTAGCTGCAGATGTACCTTGGGCACATGCACCCTAACTATCCCCAGGATCATAAACATAGAGTGACTAACAAGCCTGACATAAATGAGGTGGAACTCGATGCCTCGAAGACTCGCTCACCTGAACATGTGCTAGCCTAGTATACTATATGAGGCTCTAAGTGATGGAACTAATTGATTGCAAGGTATCCACCTCAACACTCTCCTTCATAATGAAAGGGATAGTAACATTATCATACACTGGTCTAGTGAGTGGTATCACTAGCCGTTGTGTGTGAATATGTGCCCCCACTCTGTCCTGTGAGGAGCTCCCACCTCTACCTTGGAACTCTCGCATGTCAAAATAGTTTGGGATTTTATTGAGGACAAAATCACAATAGAGTTTGCTCAAAAAGTATTGCGGTACCTCATTGTTTTTGCATGGAGGATGGTCAAAAACCATCCACCACCTTTCCCAAAAATAGTTCTTTATCCCTTGGTGGTTACACCAATGGATAGGGAACCTCTGGCATGAAGGATGTAAGGTTTGATTCGTCTTGGGTCCATGAATAGTGCACACAAGTCAGATTTCAATTTTTTTTAATCTTTAACTTGTTTATATGATAATTTGTCTACATAAAATTATCTAAGCTCTAATCTCTTCTCAAACCAACTATTTATTTTCTTGCTAACTGAATCTACATGAGATATTATGGATTGCAGTGATTGAGCAAGGGAAATTCTATGCGAGGTTGCGCTTGAAGGATCTCTCAACCTTGCAATTAACTCCTCAATTTGTTTTTTGTTATTTTTATTTGCCCCATTAATTATCTTGTGTTCCTGGAGAATGATGAGGAATTGTAGGAGGTGTTTTTGGAAGATAGTTTTTAGGAGGGATTTGATCACGAGGTGAATTAGGATTTTGAGGAGGATTTGGGGGTGTATTAACAATTCCTAAAAATTAAATAAATTTAGATAAAAAAACATATTCAATCTACCTATTTAATACCAAATTCACACAAAAAACTTACTCCTTTGACCTCCTCAACATCGTGGTTATATTTTGATGAAGAATCGACAAAGATATGGTGCAGTTTCAGGCTTCCTAGAATACGAGCGCATTATGGAGGGTGTGCAAGACATAGAGGAAGTTTTCAACAACAAAAAAAAGAATGAAATGAACTTTTCTTTTTTTTCTTTTCTAAATAAGCAATAATGCGAGCGCGTTATAACGTACTCACATTATGGATTTTTTGAATTTAAAAAGTGGGGTGGCCACTTTTTGGCCCCCATCTTTGTGCACCTGCCCGATGGATATATGTTTTTGGATGTATGCTTAGATTAGATACTATCATGAATTAATGAACACATACTAGATGTATGCTTAATTAAATATAATGATGATCTAATGTCCGACTAAAAGAGTTAATCAAACACAATGCATGGATACACAACATAGATATAAAACACATGTATAGATGATTCCTAATTAAAGAAATTAACTACATACACATGTTTACATCATAACACAAATTAAGAAGATAATGTGTTAATGCATAAATATCATAGCATAATGGACAACAAACCCCAAAAAAGGGGATGAGCTTCATGCACATGCCACATAGAACTTATGCATAGTATCGATGGAGATGCATTACATTGACTAGTTCTTTTAGAGGTGTACCATCTATAAACGATAATCTATACACACTAGAACCATGTACACAGAGGTGATTATGTATGGACCTAACCAATTAGGGTTGAACTTCCCCTTTTGATCAGGTGGCAAATTTATATTTCTTTGGTTCTCACATAGAACAAGATCACCTACCTTGAAGGTACAAGAAAGAACACCTTGATTGCAATGTTTAGAAATAGATCTTTGGTAAGCTTGGAGATGGTCGAGGGCATATAATTGGTGCTCATCAAGCAACTCAAGCTGGTTTAGATGCTCAACATGGTAAGTGTCATCATCACTTAACCCTTTAAGGGAAACTCATAGAGACAAAATTTCCAACTCTAAAGGCATGATAGCCTCGACACCATACACAAGGTTGTACGGGGTTGTACTAGTAGCCATATGAATGCTCATGCGATAGGCCCATAAGGTGTATTGAAATTGAGTATGGAAGTCCTTACCATGTTTATTCACTATTGTTTGAAGAGTTATCACAAGGGTTTTATTAGACACTTTTGCTTGGCCATTGGATTGAGGATAGTAAGGTGTAGAAAATCGCTATTGAATGTGAAATTTATCTAAGAATTGCTTCACCTCTTTGTTCTTAAATGAAGTACCATTATCAGAAATAAGGATAGAAGGTAATTCAAAATGAGCAATGATATTGTTTAGAAGAAAGATACAAATCACTTTAGCGTTAGTGGAACAAAGTGGAATAGCTTTGAACCACTTCATAAAGTAATCGGTAGTTGTGATGATGAAGGTATGTCCTTTTGAAGAAGGAGGATATATATTTATGATAATATCCAACCCCCATTTTGCAAATGGCCAAGGAGAGGTTTGATTTTGAAGCTCTTATGCAGGAGATTGAATGAGATTACCGTGTTGCTAACTTTGAGGGTATTTCTTGACAAAGTTAAAGGAGTCTTTCTCTATTGTTTTCTAATAATATCCAATATGAATAAGTCTACAAATTAAGTATTTACCACCAAAGTTTCCATCCCTAGAGCCCAAATGAACCTCTTGAAGGGAAAGGGGTATTTCAATCTTAGCGAGGCAACAAAGAAGAAGACCATTGCAAGACTTTCGATAAAGAACATTAGATAAGATAATATATCTAGCTGAAAGATTTCATATCTAAGTGTGAGTATTTTTAGTAGCATCATCGAGAAAGTTTCTAGTCTTCAGATAATTATAGATGTGAGAATACCATTCTGTTGAGTCTACATGAGCGTATACGAGACTTTTAGGTTTAGATTGATTTGAGACAATAGGAGAGTGAAGAATTTGAACCACAAAGTGATACTCTTCTACAACATCATTCAAGGGTACAAGGAAGGCTGCACTTTCCATTGCATCCATGTGGCAATTTTCTCTCCTATGAAAACTATCTATTGTACAAGAGGATAATTGTTCAAGAAAGGATAATGCCAAATCTTGATACTGAGATAGCTTGGTACATTCCTGTGATTTGGTTCACAATAAGCTCAGAATCACCATGAATGCAAATATGTTTAATCTTTAATGCTATCACGGTACGTAAGACAACAATAAGGGCTTCGTACTCAATGATGTTATTAGTACAATGAAATTTTAGTAAAAAAGATAGAGGAACAACCGACTTACCCTCAGGTGAGATTAAAACTACACCTGCCCCAGAGCTAGTTTGACATCTCGATCCATTTAAATAATTTTCCCATGTATATTCATGGCCTAATGTGAATAAATTTTCATCCAAAAACAAGTCTAGATTAGGGAAGGAGTGAGATGAGGGAGCTTTCACCAATTGATCAAAAATGGCTTGTCCTTTGATTTCTTTTTGAGTTACGAACTTGATGTCGAACTCAAAGAGC
This sequence comes from Sequoiadendron giganteum, assembly GCA_007115665.2. Classification (NCBI taxonomy): domain Eukaryota; kingdom Viridiplantae; phylum Streptophyta; class Pinopsida; order Cupressales; family Cupressaceae; genus Sequoiadendron; species Sequoiadendron giganteum. The sequence continues at coordinate 30,796,858 of CM021110.1, forward strand.
AACAATAACCATTTTGCTAGCCTTCTCAAAAGATCATTTCTATTAAACAAATGTTTAAGGAGATCACATTTTATAATTACATGGGTTTCTACGTGGAGGAGATAATGTCGTAACTTCTGCAATGCAAAATGAGAGTGAGACATTATTTCTCTATAGTATAATATCGAGTTTCATAATCAAATAGAATACAACTAATGTAGTAGACCGCTCTTTCTTTACCATCATCATCATGTTGAGCTAATAAAGCAGCTAAAGCATGAGGTGACACAAAGATATAAAGTAAAAGGGTCTATCCTACATAGTTGACATCACGATAGGAGGATAGGCCAAGTAACTTTTGATAGAATCAAAAGCATTGTCGCATTGATCAACCCATTAAAAAACATCTTTCTTCAACAAACACATGAAGAGAAGGGTGCGATCAACAAATTGAGATACAAATCTATGAATCACCTGAATCTTCCCTTGCAAACTTCATAGTTGAGAGATTTTTTTAGGTGGAGACATGTTAACTATTGCATCAATTTTATTCATGTCAACTTTGATTCCATGATGAGAGAAGATAAATCCTAAAAGCTTTCCAGTATCCACGCCAAAGACTGAAAGGAAATTAGAGTGTGGAAAACACTTCCCTAAATGCAAATCAATCAAGAGAGGGCTACAAAACTTTGTTTCAAATCTTTATTCTAATACAGTTTCTTAAGAACACACATGCATTAAGATTAATTTTTAGATTTTAAAGCATAAACACAATTTAAAATTTTATGTTGGAAAATCCTTTTGGGAAAAAACCCACACACGAAAGCATAGATCAATTGTATTACAGTAATAAGGAAATTACAAACAATATGCAAAGTCTATGCTCTTGTAGGTGTAGTTTCATAGTTATAGTTCTAGAGTGATTTTGATAGCATAACGATGTACAAATAATAAAATCACAATACAATAGAAAATGGACTAAGGAATTACATTTATACATCTCCAATATGGGCACCTAAGGTTGCCATATTTCATCTCCATAGTCTCTGCATGCCTACAAACTATAACGAAGAACATGCATTGGTTCCAACTATCCACAAAATAATCCTACCAATCATACACTGACATGCATGAACATGCAACCAATATGCAATCACATACAACCACATGCAAGGTAAAAATCACTATAAATCATGCAAGAATAAAGCTAGGTGTCCACCATGATAAAATTAGTTTTTCTACCAATTTAGAACTCAACCAAGACTCCAAGTCACTCCGAGTGACAACTCAATCTTCACAAAACAACTTTCCCTTCTGAGATTTGGTCAATAAGGTCAAATAATGACACATGGAATCATGACACACTTTTGATAGGCTTCTCACAATATTATTTTCTCAAATTTCCCTCATGATGACAAGTGTCGCCCTTCCTTGCTCTTTGTGCTCATACAAAGGAATATGCTAATTGTGGGTCTCAAAATTCACCACACACTAACACTTGGCATCCAAGCACTCCTAGGAATTTTACAAATTCCTTTGCCAAGAATGAGAAACCAAGTGACAAGTGGCATGCTCCCATGACATAGGCTAGCCAATGAACATACCCCCTACAAAATAGGAAACTTCCAAGTGGGTCCCACTTCCTAAAAATAGGAGATGCTTAATTATTCATTTCTCGGTATAGAAAATAATCCTATAAAATAGGAACTCATAAAAAATAGGATAGAAGGTTGAGACACCAATTCCCAACATTCTCCCACTTGTCGAAGACCTTTAAGAGCCACTATAACACTGTAACTTCGCTCAGGTTGAAAGGCCCATAGAACCGACAGACCATCTAAACTTCTCAGTGCTCATTGTCTTTGTCAATGCATCCATTACATTTACCAAAGTGTCCACCTTTACATATTCCACCATATCATGGACAAAATGAAACTACACATCAATGTGCTTTGTTCTGGCATAGAAAGTAAATTTTTTTGCTAAATGTATAGCACTCTAGCTATCACAATAAATAGTAATCTACCTTGCATCAAAACCAACATCTGAACATAGTCTCTTAAGCCAAATGGCCTCTTTACAAGCATGAGTAGTTTCCATATACTCTGCTTCAGTAGTGGACAAAGCGACCATAACTTTTTGCTTACTCATCCAACTAATAGCACCACCAAACATCATGAAAACATATCCACTGGTGGATCTTCTACTGTCAATGTCACCCACCCAATAAGAATCCACATATCGTAGGATAACCTGAAAAACATAGGGAACTCTAGTCATGTTCTCTATTTCGGTAGGGGATTTTGGACAATCCTCCATAGAAAGCTTCATCCCCTACATAACGAGAACAACTAATTGTATGCAAGTAGTCATGCTAAATCTCTCCAACATAGAGTTCACATACTTTCAATGGCCTAACCAAAGCTTTCTATTAGCTCTGTCTCTTCTAATATCAATCCCCATAATATACCTTGCCGCACCCAGATCTTTCATCTCAAACTGTGTTGACAAGTTAGATTTCAAATCTAAAATCATGCTTTTTCCATTACCAATAAAAATCATATCATCCACATATAGGATAGGGTAAAAACACAAAGCTATGTCACACTTTCAGCCAACATATCAGCACAGCTGAATTTAAGTAATTCTAACTGAAAATCAATTTTGGTCAAACATATGACCTAGTAAGCTTCATTCTAGCTAAATTAGATACTTCCACAATTTATTCAACTAAAATTGTTGGCTAAAAATATATGGAGCACCACTTTGAGTCCAATTTACCAAAAAAAAAAATTATTTGAAAAACTTGAAGTTTTAATAACTCCTCCTCATGTAAATATTTAAAAAGATAAATATAAAAATACCCTTTTGTAGATCCATAACTGTAGTTTTCAAAAATATATTTATTTTAATAGTTTAATTATTATTATTATTTATATTTATATTTATACTAAAAGTAGGTTATCAGCAAAAAATATTAGGTTGATTACCATGCCAAGGAAAAATACTAAAACTTATTAAAGAAAAATGAAAAAAATATGATGCACTAGATAAAAGAATCTATTTCAAGATGGTATAATTTTTTTCCATTTTAGATAAATATTTAATATGAATGTTGATGCCTGATGGAAACAATTGTTTTTATTCACGCACATTTTAATACTTATATACAAATATATATTTATCAAAATTGGAAAAAAAAATATCCATGCACTAAAGTTTCAAGTTATAAATACACACAAAAAATTTGAAAGAAAAAAACAAAAAATTACTATAAAATGTTTGACATCCCGTGCAACTTCATTTTTCAGCATTTTATCAACAACTAAATTATAGTGTTAATTTATGAAAAACTAGTTTAAAATAATTTTTTAATTTCTTATAAAAAATACAAACATAAAATATACTAAAAAATACATATTTTACTAGTTTACATCATTTAAAAATTCAAAACATATATGCTACTTTTTAGTGATTCAAGTTTAAAAGTTGGATCAACATTGGCCGTTTCCTTTATAAAGTGTGAAATAGTTTTGTGCTTTTACCCGACAATAATGAGAATGTGACCATTATTAGAGTCTTTTAATGGACACAATGGTCAGATTTGGATCTTTGAAATCCTAAAAACAACACATACTTGTGTCAAAATTTTGGTACCACATCCTAGGAGATTGCTTCAAACCATAACGAGATTTTCTCAACTTGCATGCCATATTCTCTTTCCCTTTCACAATGAAATTCTTAGGTCGTGACATAAATTTCCTCCTCCAAATCACCATGAAGGAAAGTTGTCTTCACATCCATTCGCTCAACTTCAAAGTCATAAGCTGCTACAAGTGATAACAAGAATTGAATGGATGTCAGCTTAGCAATAAGAGAGAAAATATCCTCATAATATATTCCCTCCACTCGGGAATAACCTTTCATGACCAATTGTGCTTCATGCTTCTCAACACTACCATAATGATCCAATTTATTTTTGAACACCCATTTGCATCCAATGAGTTTCCATCCTTCAAGAAAAGGTACCAAATCCCATGTAGCATTCTTTTTCAACACCACCATATCTTCATTCATGGCTTCCATCCGGGTATCTACATCATGCATACCCATAGCCTCTTTAACTATCATAGGCTCATCAGTGTTAGAAATCAAATAAAATATGTAACTAGAGTCTAACATAGAGTAACCAAATCTATCTGGTTGCCTCCTTTCTCGTGTAGACCTCCTCAATGGATGAGGTCGAGGTTCTGGCTCTTCTTTAGATCCATCTGAGCTGCTAGAGCTATCCTCATCATTAGGTCCATCAAGAGTGCGTAGTTCATCCTTTTTAGGAGTGGGTGGAATTTGAACTACCTCCTTTTGTTTCTCTTCCTTCTTTGGATGTAGATCTATCATGGAAGGTTTCAGCTCATGGAATATAACACTTCTACTGTAGAGAACCTTCTCTGCAACTAGATTCCAAAGCTTATACCCTTTCACATCGACTCCATAGCCGATGAAAATACACTTCACTGCCTTGTTCTCTAACTTGGATCTCTTCACATCAGATACATGAGAATATGCCTCACAACCAAAGACTCTGAGATGTCTCATCGAGGGATTCTTGCTAGACCAAGCCTCAATAGGTGTCTTCTCGACAAGAGCCAAAGTAGGAGACCTATTAATCAGGTAAGATGTAGTAGCTACAACTTCAGCCCAAAAATTTTGTTCAAGGCCAACAGGTGATCCCACAATGCTGGTTTACAATTTTTGGGAGATTCCAATTTTTTTTGAAATCACATATTTTAAAAAATATAATGATTTAAGCCTTAAAAAGTTCCATTTGAAGGATTCCAATTGGAGAGGGTTTGATCAAACCACATTAGATCAGATAAGAGCCAAAGTAGGAGACCTATTAATCAGGTAATATGTAGTAGCTACAACTTCAGCCCAAAACTTTTGTTCAAGGCCAACAGGTGATCCCACAATGCTGGTTTACAATTTTTGGGAGATTCCAATTTTTTTTGAAATCACATTTTAGAAAATATAATGATTTAAGCCTTAAAAAGTTCCATTTGAAGGATTCCAATTGGAGAGGGTTTGATCAAACCACCTTGGATAGAACCCCACTAGTTTTAAACCATACTTATAATAGAGTCTCTTTTTCATCTATCAAAATGTTGATAAAAAACCACATTTGATTTACCTTTTGGGGGATCAAATGAATTCATTTAAAATTTATTTTTTGTAAGGATGTAGTCCTTATTATAAGCTTCCCAAAAAGTATAATTTTAAATAGATTTAATTTAATTATTATATTTATTTTTTATTTCTTGTGAATGTAGGTTTTTTAACCGAAAATCAAGCTCTCTGTTCTACACATGTGAAAAAATAGAAGATTATCAAAAAGAAAATTTGAAAAATATGAGTGCACCAGATATTGAAGTCCTTGATCCAAGAAAAAATATTGAATTTCAATACATACAAAAAAGTTATGTGTTATACGGTCTTCCTATGTCTGAATTGTAATTGGTTTGACTTTGAAACTTGATTAAGAAAAAAATATTCAATAAAACACTATGAAATCAATTGGAAGCACTAGATATCATAGTTACAAATATAAATTCAAAAAAATTAGAATTTTATCCTTCATGGAAAAAAATTTGTGTTATACGATGAGCATCACTCCTTAAAAATGGTGTTTACTGAAAAAAATAGTTCTCGAAGGAGATGGAAAAAGAAGTGTAGTCTGATTCCAAAAAAATTGAAAAAAATATATTTAGAATCTATAGATAAAATTTCACAAATCACTAGTTTTCATCATCTCCAAATTCCTCACGGTTTAGCCGCTATAGGTGTCTGAAAGTGAAGATTTAGTTAGAAAAAAATAGTTCAGTGTCCAGTTTGGCCAAAAATTGTAAACCAATATTGTGGGATCACCCCAACATCACTCTACATACTCCTAGCCCTCTCCATCAATTTTTTGTTCATTCTCTCTACAACTCCATTTTGTTGTGGGGTGTATGGAGTTGTCTTTGATCTTTCTATCCCATGGTCCTTACAAAATCAATCAAATTTCACAGAACAAAATTCACCATCGTTATCCATCCTCAAGCATTTGATTTTCCTACCAGTTTGGTTTTCAACCAAGGACTTGAACTCCTTAAACAAACTGAAAACTTTAGATTTACTTCAAAGGAAATACATAAATATCCTTCTAGAATACTCATCTATGAATGAGATAAAGTACATAGATCTATTTAACAAAGGAACATTAATAGGACCAAACACATCATAATGCACATAATCCAAAAACCCAAAAGATTTATGAGAATTAGAATAAAAAGAAACACAGTGTTGCTTTCCATATATACAATGTTCACAAAATCAAACTCAAGATTACAATCATTAAGGCCTTCAACAAGGTTCTTATTTTTCAAGGCTCTAAGACCCTTCTCATCAATATGGCCTAGCGTTTGGTGCCATAACATTATTTTTTCAGCAAGAAGTTTCATTTACAAAGCATTAGCACCCTTAGGTACCTAGAAAGCACGACCATCAAATGTAGACACCACATTATTCTTCTTTGCTTGATCTGATGGTGAGAATTAAGAATTGAAAGCCTTTTTCTTGGACTTTGCAGAAGCACTATTTCACTAAACCATGCATGTATCTAGCTTATACAAAGTTCCAATCCGAACACCCTTAGAAAGCACCATAACACCTCTGGTCATCTTGCATCCTCTACTCGAGAAAACAACCTACACTCTCGCATCACCCAACTTACTCACTGAGAGTAGGTTCCATGCCAAACCAGGGATGTGTAGAACACCATCAATCCCCCTCACTCTACCATTAGGGAATCGAATCCCAACTCTTCCATGACCAACAATTTTTAGGTGAGAGTCATCACCCAAATACACCTCCCACCATCATACTCTTCATACTTTGAGAAAAACCTTTGTTAGAGGTCATGTGGAAAGAAGCACCTAAATCAATCAACCACACATCTTCTAATGCATGCATTGCCAAGGTTGTAAAAAAAGAATCTGCATCATCTTGAGAGGATTTATCAAATTTAGAATCAAAGAAAGACTTGTTTTTCTTTTTCTTCTCCTCCTTACAATCTTTTTAGAAATGTTTGGATTTACCGTAGTTCCAACATTTTTCCTTAAATTTTTTTCTAAGAGACTTTGACCTCCTCAGAGACTTGGAATTAGATTTCTTGTCCTTTTGCTTGCCTTTCTCCTTCGATCTACCATGAACCAATAGGGCTTGCTTCACCATCTCAAAAGAATTATTCTACAGTTCTTTAGATAAAAGCAAAGCAACCACATCTTCCATCTTGAAGGTTCTTGTTGTGCTTCCAATAGCCATAACCAAGTGGTCCCAAGAGTATGTCAAAGAACAAAGCAGTATCATGCAACGATCCTCGTCATCAATCTTAACACCAATATAACTTAGTTGAGCCACTAGCATATTGAATATGTTCAAGTGATGAACAATTGAACCTCCTTCCTCCATCCTCAATGAATACAACTTCTTCCTCAAGAAAAGCTTATTCACCAAGGATTTCTCTTGATAAATATCACCGAGCTTCTTCCAAAGATTAGTCATAGTTTTCTCCTCATGAACATCTAGGAGCACAAAATTTGCCAAACAAAGTCTTATCAGACCCTTGGATTTTTGATCCATTAAATACCAATCAGCTTGGGTGGTTGTTGTTGGTTTTGTATTGGAACTTTCAGCCCATAGATCTCAGTCCATGAGCATATCCTCCATTTTGAGTTTCCACAACTCAAAATTGCCACCATTAAATTTCTCCATCTCTTTTCTCCCATATGTGCTTTCCATCTTAAACCTGCAATAAGATTTCAAGGTTCTCTTCACAAGAACTCCCACTAAATCAAGATATGCACAAAAAACCCTTCTAACCCACCAAAGATAGCAAATTTGGCTAGGCTCTGATACCAACTGAAAGAAAAGAAGTGTGCAAAAATGCTACCCTAACTGCAAATCAATCAGGAGAGGGTTGCAAATTTTTTGATCCAAATCTTTATTCTATTACATTTTCTTAAGAACACACATGTATTAAGATTAATTTTCAAATATTAAAGCATTAAAATATAACACAAAATTTCACGTGGGAAAACCCTGTCAAGAGAAAACTCACACACCAAAGCAAAAATCAATTGTATTATACTAATAAGGAAATTACAAACAATATGTAGAGTGTATGCTCTTGCAGGTGTAGTTTCACAATGTTACAATTCTAGAGTGATTCTGGTAGCATAACGACATATAGATAATGCAATCACAATACAATAACAAATGCACTAAGGCATTACATTTATACATTTACAATATGGGCTCCTAAGGTTACCATATGCCATCTCCACAGTCTCTGCATGCATGCAAATTGTAACAAAGAACATGTATTGGTTCCAACTTTCCACAAAAACATCTTTCCAATCATACATTGACATGCACAAACATGCAACCAATATGCAATCACATGCAAAGTAAAAATCACCATAAATTATGCAACAATAAAGCTAGGTGTCCACCATGAGAAAATCAGATTTTCTGCCAATTTAGAACTCAACCAAGACTCCAAGTCACTCCTAGTGACAAATCAGTCTTCACAAAGCAACTTTCCGTTTCAAGCTTTGGTCAAAAAGGTCAACTAATTCCACATGGCATCATGGTACACTTTTGAGAGGCTTCCCACAATATTCTTTTCTCAAATTTCTCTCATGTTGACAAGTGTCACCCTTGCTCTTTGTGCTCATACAAAGGAATATGCTAACCGCGGGTCTCAAAACTCACCAAACACTGACACTTGGCATCCAAGCACTCCTCCTAGGAATTTTACAAATTCCTTTTCCTAGAATGAGTGCCCAAGTGACAAGTGGCATTCTCCCATTGACACGAGTTGACCAATCAACATACCCCCTACAAAATAAGAAACTTCCAAGTGGGCCCCACTTCCTAAAACATACGAGATGCTTAATTATTCATTTCTCGACACAAAAAATACTCCTATAAAATAGGGAATCCTAAAAATAGGATAGAAGATTGAGACACCAATTCCAAACAAAGACACATTTAAGAGGATTTAGTCTCATCTTATAGAGTCATAGTCTCTTAAAGATAAGATGAAGAGTTTCGATGTGATCTTGATGAGTCGTAGACTTAGGCAAGATGTCATCAACGTAATATTCTAGGATATTGTGAATGAAATCATGAAAGATAAGTCATCGCTCTTTGGTAAGTTGCTCCAACATTCTTTAATCCAAATGACATGACTATGTATAACAAAAGTTACCCCAAGGGGTAGTGAAGGTTGTCTTATATTGATCTTCTGGGTTAATACAAATCTAATTATAGCCTGAGAAACTATCCATAAAAGATAATAAGGCATGGGTTGGGTTGAGTCCATAATCATATCGATGTTAGGAAATGGAAAATAATCCTTAAGAGTTCAACCTTATTAAGATCACAAAAAAATACACAAATATGAATATGACCATCAGGCTAACTAGCATCGACAATATTCAAGATCCAAGGTGAATAGTCAATGTGATAGATAAACCAACTTTTATAATCTTTTCTATCTTAGTCTTGACTAATAAAGCAACCTTGGGATTCATTTTTTAGATCTTCTGCTTGATAGGCTTGTCTTCGGGACATACGATGATATCATGAACTACCACAAACTCATTAATACTAGGAATATCCTCATATGACCAAGCAAAGATATCAGGATGAGAATGTAAAAAATTAGCATATTATTTAGACTCTTCTAGAGAGAGACACTTTCCAATATTAATCACTTTCTCAGAAGATTTAGGATCTATGAGAACATCAAAAGTATCCCCTTTTTAGAGTAGGCACCTAAAAAGTCCTCTAGCATTTCATCCGAAGAGAAAACATATAAAGGAATCTCTTAAGAGTCTACCTTACTTTCAATAAATTCAAGATGAATTAATTTAAGAGAAGGAGATTTGGTGGAAATCATGTTGATATTCAACCATGGTTCTGCCTTAGACTTCGTAGGGTGGTATCCAAGTCCAATATTATACTTACGAGGATCAACATCTAAGGGGACTTTAATACCTTGCTCATTATGCCCACAACCTTTACCTTCATAGCCATATTTAGAAAATAGATTGAAACTTGGACCATAACTTGTTTTTAATTCTTGGAAAGGAGGAGGATTAGTGCAAAGAGAATAGTCCATGGTATAGGTATCACATTGCTTCATAGGAATGTAATCATCCTTCTTAGTAGAAACACACTCACCATTCTCCTTAGTAGAAGTGTGATTATCCTTCTCAATAGAAAGACAATCTTCTTTCTTAACATAGGGGAATGGTATTTTTGGAAGATCTAGGTGGATAGGATTGAATTTATACTCCATGATATAGGATTTAGTAAAGTTCAAGTATCCCCAATTGTCACCAAGACATGCATTCAAATCGAAAGAAGAAGTAGAAGGGGTAGACTTATGACTCTCTACTTCAAAATGATCTTCCTCAGGGACATCCATCTCAAGAGTAGCCTTTGTGACAAGAACTGCTGGAGTAGATGTCAACACATTAGAAGACAACGAAGGGAAATTTTGTAAGAGTAGGAGCAATCGAGGCTTGATCAGTAGCTACCATTTCACATAAGTGTATAGCATTAGGTTCATCCTTGATCATGATTACCTCGTTATTACTAATAAATTTCACAGAATGATGCAAGGTAGAAGTAACTGCTCCCAAAGAATGAATCCAGGGTCTTCCCAAGAGAATATTATATGGTAATGGTCCTGGAATAACATATACTAGGGTGGGTACAGTAATGGGTCCCAACCTCAAAGGTAAGATTATCATGCCTAAGGCTTGTTGATTGGCGTTATCGAATCCATGAATATACAAAGAAGAAGCAACAATAGAAGTTGAAAATCAATTTTAATCTTAGGTAAAAAATTGATGCTACATACGTTAAGTGCCGAACTGATATCAACGAGAGCACGTCTAATTCCAATATTATTAATGTTAACTATTATCATTAGAGGATCTTCTCACTTCTATACTTCTAGAGGTGGGAGTTCATGTGGATGAAACATAATATTCAACAAATTCACAAGAATATGATCTATCAATGCATTAACATCCATCGGCCTAGTGGAAGAAGGAAAGATGATCTTTTGCAAGGCTTCCTGAAGTGCATACCTTGGTAAACCAGAGCAGCCTGAAGAAAATCCCAAAGTGAGATCTTGGTAGGATTAACACAAAGTTTCTCAACATGATCATCTCACTAGGTGGCTTAGCTGCAGGTTTAGGTGCTTGAGGAAGGTTTGGTTGAGAAGGTGGTAGAGAAGTTGGTTGATTAATATTTTGTTGATTCCTTCTAGTATCGTAAGTATGGGCTACCGCTCTTTAAGAGGGAGCCCTAGATTGCATAGATCTTGTGTAAAGGTTTGGCGTGTCACTTGTGATAGGAACCCCGCAAAATAGAATGGATTCTTTTAGATGGGCTAGCTAGAGTCACATAAATGATTGGTCTCTTAGGCCTTTGAGGGGCGACAAAGACTACAACCACATTCATGATCTCTTCGACTTGTGAAGAAGAAGGTTTTGATGAAGAAATTTTTTTAACGAATTTTTGAGTAGAAGGAGATGTTTCTAGGAAATCATCTAGAGCATCATCCAACATATCAAAATATTGTTTAGAAAAACGTTATCAAAAGCATTAAAATTTTGAAGAAAAAGATTCAACATGATTTCATTCACGTCAGGTTCACCAAAATGTAAAGGAGGGGATTCTCTACCATCAAGACTTGAGGCAAAGGGAGTCTTCAAGGAGTAAATATCCTTCGATTACCTCAAGGAAAAAGCTCAAGTAACTGTAGACACATAAAAATGACCAAAGCCTACAAGCAATATTTTACCACCTTTCGTCCTAACATAATTATGACATTTTAATTATGTTTCTAACCCACATTTCAACTATTAATTAAATAATTCATAACTATTTAATTAATTCATGATCTTCCATTTTTCTTGATTATTAAATAAATAAATCTTATTTATTTATTTAATGAATCACTAATTATCAAAGTCTTCTCATAATTAAATAAAGTTCTCAATTTATTTAATTAATCTTTATTATTAATGTCCTCTTGATTATTAAATAAATATATTTTAATATATTGATTTAATATGTCACTAATTCCTAAATCCTCTCTTAATTAAATAAATTCATTAATTTATTTAATTAATTAACTACCTCTTCTAAATTAAATAATTATTTTTAATTATTTAATTTCCTTATGTGACATTTCCCTCTTTTTAAATAAAACAATTTATTTAAAAATGACTTCACATAGTTAACTGATTCTTCTTTTAGTAATTAATTTCAAAAATCAATTACTCATTATCTCACAAATCCATATTTTGAATTAATTTAATTCAAAATGGAAATATTCTTCTACAAATCAAATAATTGCTAAAATTACTGATTTTCTAAAATCTCATCTTCTTATCTCTTGATTTTTACTAATTTCATCTCAATGTCACGTTTATTCTCCACCATTGATTTAATTTCTTAAATTAAATCTTGTCCACACATTTGGGGATTTTTACCCTAACCCTAATTGAGAGTTGTCACTTTGAATCTTAACCATTGATTCTAGGGCGTTTCTCAATCTCTCATCTCATCCGTCCGTTCAAGATTGCATTTTCTATAAAATGACAATCTTTTTCTCATTTTCGACATCTCTTATTATTATCTTCTTGCATACTTGTTATCATTTTTACTACTTGCATTCTAGAATTGATTTTCTTGTGCAACATCATATTTTTACAAATCCTTCAAAGCTTTGTTTAGGGCTAGACATTATAGAATTCGCTCACACCGAATCTGAGGGCATTCATTATCACAACAAAGTTAGAAGGTGTAATAGAAGTGAGCCATGGAGAAGAAAGGATTGGGTGAGAGCTTTCTTATTCGTTCTTTTATTTTGTTTTCCTATGCATTCTATTGACTTGTTGGATTTAATTAATATATGCATGCATTATTAGACTAACAAATCTATTTTGTAGAAATCCAGGACCTTGGCTGTGGAGAGTTCAAATTGAATACGGATTACTGTATCACCACAATACCTAAGCCGCCTAAAGTCTATGGTAGACCATGTTTCGTAGTTGAGCCCAAAACAACTTTCAAGGTCCCACCAAAAAGTGTTTTCACATTGTGGGGCGATACAGGTAATGAAGTCATCGATGACATAGCTAACTGGATTTACAAAGACCCAGAGGAGTTACCTCCACTAGCAGTGCATCTCTATGGAAAAGGCTATGAGATATGCAAGGCATTAGGTTTTGATGATACAAGTGGTCTTGGAAAGGCCAACAATGGAAGGAGGGAACCTGTTATAATAAATGCAAGACCAAGGTACATAGAGCTAGGGTTTGACCAACTCGAAACTGACGATCAATGTACCTATGAACTTTCAAATAAGGACGTAACAGCGCTAGAAAGTGTTGAGACAAGCGAAGAATCCCTTACCGAAACTAACTCTAACGAATGGGAATGGGGATCTGATAAAACCCTAAGTGACTATGACATTAACGAACTATTCCTGAAACTTGGCCAACTCCCCTTTGAAGAAAGATTCTGACAAGAATATAACATTTACCCTATTGACCGACATTCCAAAAAGAAGGAATGGGTAAGCATTCCTTGGAACCCGGAAAAACATAAGGTGTCGTCAGCAACACCTGAATCATCCCACCCCATTCCCGAGCCCAGCCAAGAACCTAACGTGTTTGAACCTCCCGTGCATACTGCTGAAATGCCAACCACTAGTCATGATGTTGATAATTTTATCCCTTATTATGACTTTGAATTTGACTCATCTGACTCTGAGTATGGTCCATCCATTGCATCTGACACAGAATTTGAAATTGACAACTTTGCCTTCACACTTGAGGCTTCAATTTGCACACTTTTCACAGCTTCCCCATCCTTTACCAACACTGACGATTGGATTCCTCTTGTTTACCCACAACTAATTGACTGGGACCAGTAAGAACCACCAGTGATGGACATATTTCAGAATGATGGGGCAATTGCAAAATTCATGGGCCTTTGGGAAGGCATTCCGTGGGGTGATCACAAAATAGGGTTTTCCATTGATCTAGATTGTGCGGCTTACTTCAGGGAGATTGTGCAATCCTCCAGTCACAAAAATACAAAGAATAAAACAAAAAAAGAAATGTCTTTAGGTGAAAACCGCAAGGCACCTTCTGATAGAAAAATAGTAAAAACAAAGGACGTATCCGAAGATGAAAACCTCTCTGAGGCGCCTAAGGATGGAGGATTGGACTTTCTTCTCGTGACACAGGAAAAATCAACTATGCTCATTAAAGACATAATGGAAGTTAACATAGCCACTCCAGAGAATCCCAAAATGATTCTCTTGGCTGCATCATTGTCAAAGGAAGAAAATCCCGAATTTCAACAATTCTTCATAGACAAGAAAGTTAACTTCGCATGGTCATATGCTGACATGCCAGGCCTTGATCCAAAATTGGTTTTACATCATCTTCCTCTAATCCTAGGAATCAAGCCAGTCAAGCAAAAGTTGCACAAAATGCATCCAAAAATTGCACTCCTGGTAAAAGCTGAACTAAAGAAGTTACTGGATGCTGGGTTCATAAGGTCAATAGACTATGCTGATTGGATATCCAACATTGTCCCTCTCACAAAGCCAAAAGGAAAAATCCGTATCTGCATGGATTTAAGAGATTTGAATAAGGCTTGCCCAAAGGATGACTTTCCATTACCAAATATAGACATGATTGTTGATCTCACAGTAGGGTACGAGATGCTATCTCTCATGGATGGTTTCTTGGGATATAACCAAATCTGAATTGCAACAGAGGATCAGCACAAAATAGCGTTCACTTGCCCTTGGGGAACATACTGTTGGAATGTCATGCCTTTTGGCTTAAAGAATGCAGGCGCCACATACCAAAGGGCTATGACAACAATCTTTCATGACATGATGCATATCCTAATGGAAGATTATGTAGATGACCTATTGGAAAAATATTTGACATGGAAAGAACATCTCATAGTCTTGGACAAAATTTTTAGACAGCTCGAAGATTACAAGGTTAGTTTGAACCCAAAAAAATGTGTCTTTGTAGTCACTTCAGGCAAGCTTTTAGGATACATAGTTTTGCGACGAGGCATTGAGGTTGATCTCGCAAAATTCAAAGAAATTCTAGACATGCCTCCACCAAAAGGAATCAATGAGCTGAGAACACTTCAGGGCAGACTGTAGTCCATGTGCTGCTTCATCGCACAATTGGTAGGCAGTGTCAACCATTTCAATATCTATTACGCAAAAGTATTCCCTTTGTATGGAAAAACAAATGCCACATAGCCTTCAAACAAATTAAAGAATATCTGTTGACACCACCAGTGCTGATGCCGCCTATTGAAGGCAAGCCATTGATCCTGTATGTCTCTGCAACTACAAATGCACTGCGGGCATTATTGGCGCAAAATGACCATGAAGAGAAAGAAAGAGCTATATACTACATCAGTCGCACACTGATAGGATATGAGTTGAACTATACAACCATAAAACGTGCATGCGTTGTAGTTGTCTTTGCAGTGCATAAATTAAGACATTACATGCTGAGCCACCAAACACATTTGGTAGCCAAGATTGATCCTCTAAAGTATCTTCTAAGTCGGGCAACATTAACAGGCCGTTTAGCAAAGTGGGTTATGATATTGGGCGAATACGGCATACAATATGTTGAATGCAAGGCAATAAAAGGTCAACTAATAGCAGATCAACTTGCAGATGCATCAATCCAAGCCACTCATCCATTGATAGCTGACTTTCCTGATGAGTCTATCTTTCATGCAGAACCAGCCTTACCATGGAAGCTATATTTCGACGGGTCCCACACTGGTCATGGCTCAGGAGCTGGTATCTTATTCATCACACCACAAGGGGATTCCATTCCTAAATCATTTCGGATCGCCTTCCCTTGTACAAATAACATTGCAGAATATGAAGCACTGGTCACAGGTCTTAAGATAGCAATTAAATGGAATATTCAGACATTGCTCGTATTCAGGGATTCTCAGTTAGTCATCAACCAAGTGAATGATGATTATGAAAGAAAAGATGAGAAGTTGCTTCCCTACAAGTGAATGGTGGATAGTTTCATGACATATTTCAAAATGATTGCTTTTGAACAAATCCCAAGAACACAGAATAAGGCAATCGATGCAATGGCTACTATTGGCTCTCTATTGGACATCCCTAAAAATGTGTCACAATTTGAGTTCTTAGTGGAACAGTTATTGATGCCGGCATATGACATCCCAGACTCAAAAATGGTTTGCGATATTGTTGGTCCCAGTTCACCTTGGTACCAAGACATCTATGATTATCTTAAGTCCCAAAACCTACCACCCAACCTTTCCAACAACCAACGAAAGTCCTTTATCCGAAAAGCTGCTAGACACACCATTGTCAGTGACACCCTATACCACCGTGGCTTTGATAACACCCTTCTTCGCTGTCTCGAACTGATGAAGCCCAAACAAATTTACAAGAAGTACATGGGGGTATATGCAGATCTCATTCGAGTGGTCCAACATTAGCTAGGAAAGTCACCAGACTTGGATACTATTGGCCGACATTGGAAAAAGATGCTCTTCAATTTGTCAGAACATGTCGGAAATCCCAGGTGCATAGTGACCTAATTCACACACCTGCATAGGAATTGAGACCGATCACTTCTCCATGGGCTTTCACACAATGGGGACTCGACCTCATGGGCAAGATCCATCCATCCTCCTCTAACGGTCATAAATTCATAATCACCGCCACTGAGTACTTTACTAAGTGGATTGAAGCTGTCCCTCTCACTTACATCACCGGTAAGCAAATATCCAAGTTGATCCTAAATTACATCATTTGCTGGTATGGTGTCCCACAATCCATCATCACAGATAACGACAGTCCATTCAAAAATCAGGACGTTCGTGAACTCTGTGAGCGATTCCACATCCAAGACCACTTCTCAACCCCATATTACCCACAAGGTAACGACCAAGCCGAGGCGTCAAATAAAAAAATTCTTTGCATTCTAAAGAAGATCATCAATGACGTTGACCGTGATTGGCACCTACAATTTAATCCTGCTTTATGGGCCTATTGTACCAACATTCGTACCCCCACGGGAGCCACTACATTTTCCTTGGTTTACGGATCTAAGGCCATATTGCCCATCGAGGTCAAAATCCCTTCTCTCCGAGTCTCCTTGAAAGGAATGATTGATGATGAAGAGTATAGTCAATCTCGCCTACATGAGCTAGAAATGTTACAAGAAAGACGACAAAATGCCTTAAATCATCTGTAGGCATATCAAAATCGTCTCTACCGAATCTATAACAAAAGAATAATGGTGAGAAAATTTGAAATCGGTGACTTGGTCCTCATGCAGAACCCAAGAAATCAAGCGGACCGTGAAAAGCCTGGCAAGTTTGAGACCAATTGGCTCGGTCCTTATATTATTACTACCACATTCGGTTTTGGAGCTTAACAGTTAGCCACACCTGATGGAGGATAGTTGACTGAACCCATCAACACCTTACATCTGAGAAATTTCTACACATAGCATTAGAGAGCTGGGTTAAAAACCTAAAAATACAAAAAAATTGAAACATAAAGAATTATCATCCCTTGATGAAAACCTGGCAAATAGGCATCTTGGTGACACCAAAAAAATCAAAAAATGGTAAAAATAGTAAAAAGAAATAAATTCATCCAATAGTAAAAACCTGGCAAAACAGGCGCTTTGGATAAGTACCATGGTGAAAACTTGGCAAACAAGTGCCATGTGTAGTTGATCATTGCTTCACCATCTACTGTTTCTCAAATCAGAAGCATCTACTGTTTCTCAAATCGACCTCTATCCACTTTCCATAATCACAAGGACTTGACACATTCACGACACTCATTCTAAGTCTTGTCGATTCCGGCCATGGTTAGCATTTGGTTGACATCATCCCTTGCATATCCTTGCCTTTTGCCTTGTGTCTGCTTGTCTCCATATCATTGGACTCGAGTAATCCCCACTCTGTTTGGGGGCAAGACCTTTATCGTGTAACTGCAGTGGGTATCGCACATGATCCCGCATCCTTAAAAAGTCTTGAAAAAATCCTGAAAATTTGAAAATGTCCTGAGAAAATCCAAAAACAGAGTCAAAGTCAATCTCTGTCTGGTTAGTCCAGTCAGTCACATCAGTCAATCTTTTGTCCATGTCTGAACTATGTTGTCTCTATGGATTTGCTATGTAGGCAAGATTCATCTTTGAATCCCCGAGACATTAGGTCAGTCTTTCTAGGTTTGTCGCAATAAAATCATGATTCAAACTTCTGTCCTCTAGACAAGGTCATTGGTCATGTCGAACTACGAGGTCTCTGAGTGCATGACGTAGGCAAGGCCATCAATTGATGAGCCCTTGAGGCTGCACTAGGTTAGTCCATTAGGGTTCATGGCACAATGTTTTCACACACATCCAACTATCTTCAAATCAAGCAAATCTTCAATCAATCCCGAACAAGAAATCTATCAACAATCTGTTTCATCAACATCTTGGTCAATTCAACATATCAGCAATGGCATGTAATCAATTCTATCAAGATAATTCACCCTGGCAAAGCTTTGGGTTCTTCTTCAGATGTGTCCTTTTGAAGAGCAACTCTCATCATCTCTTTATGCTTTTGGATGTGTCCTTCCTAAGCATCATCATCATCATCTGGCATTTTGATGGATTCTCCTAACTCTGAGAATTGATCTCGTAGATATCAACATCATTTAGGATGTGTCCTTCCTGAATTTGATATCGCTCGACATTTGGCAACACTTGACATTAAAACACTTGGAAATTAATTGGCAAACTTTTTCTGTCTTTTTGATGAATATCATGATATTAGTTCCTTATGTCTTAGGAACCACGACATATCATGATGATTATACCTATCTTTTTAAATCACTTTGCTATTAGTTTCTCTAGGATGTCCTAACTTCAGGATTTAGAGAAGCAACGATGTAGTATGATGATTTTCCTGTCTGTTTTTGACTATCATGTGGCTAGTTTCTCAAGGATGTCCTGACATCAGGATTTAGAGAAGCAACGATGTCTCATGATTATTTTGGTTTTTTGGGCAGTTGGTCATGACAAAAGGACTAGGGGCAATTACGTTCCTCGTATGAGTTAGTATCATCCTTTTCTGCGACTGTTGATCTACGTGACGGTTTGACCTTGCACACTATTGATCTACGTCATATCATAGTGTTTGTCGACCATCATGACATTTTCACCCAGTGATGATTAAGAGCAACAACTAGGATAGCACTATAGCAAAGCTTGGAAGGATTTTTGTTTCCACACTAACATGCATTCTTTCTTCGCACTAACATCAATCTTCGCCTTCTCTTCTCTCGTTCTCTAATGATATCTTGTGACAAACAAAAAATAAAGTTGCATACATGACTACGTGAGCATTTCATAATTCACATCTCACATCTACATAAATCAAATACCATAATTCACATTGCATAACGCTATCATTTACATCCATCCATAAAATCATCATTTGCATCAACATATAGGCATCATAAATAACATTTGAATTAACATATAGGAATCACATCATTATCACATCACACATTGCATTCATACATAACCACATCCATAATTGCATTCATAAACATAAGCATAATATCCATACACCTCATAGCATCATTACAACACCACATAGCATCTGATAAAGCATAGAATACCATAACACATACAACCATATAGGCCACATCAAAATTGCATCGCATATATATATAATCTCAAAAAAAGTAATGTCACAGGATGGAATCATATGATATCCCAAAAATGGAGCTCGCAGGCTCAAATATCAAAATATACAAGTGTCTAAAAATAAGTCTTATGATGGCCCTCCTCCGTCCCGTGGAGGTGAACTGCGAGGTAGCTGTGGCTGACCCATCAAGTGAAAAGTGACCTAGATAGGCATGCGGTCCTGCGTCTCACTCTGAGATCCCATAGGATCAGTAACAGGAGGATGGCTCTGCTCTGCCTGGTGTCCTGATGACACTAACTTGTGACCATGCTCTGACCTATAGCTATGGCCTGATGAATACCTGTGAGAGCGGTGTGACCTATGGCCCGATGAATGACTTGATGCAATGGACCCCCCAGCACTGGTATGACTACTGCTGTGTGACCTGCTACTGCCGTGTGTCTGGCTGCCACTGCCTGTCTTGCTGTAGGATCAGGACAATCTTAGGTCCCGTCTCTCTAGGGGAATTGCCTGCTCATATAATAACCTGTACCGCCCCCTTCTCTCTGCCATCCTGGCTAGCTCTCTGGCCATGTCCCTTGTCAGCCTTGAGCACAAATCAACAAACTCTATCACCCACCGATCTGACTCCTGCTGTCGAATGATAGCCTGATCCCTCTCCATCCTGGTAACCTCTAACTCTGCTGCCAAGGCCTTGTTCTGAGACAAGGCTGCATCAAGTCTACCCGGTGCACTTGCGTCGCGACGCAAGCGAATGCGTCGAACGCGAAGGCATTTGCGGCTTACGTGACATCATTTGCATCGCAACGCACTTGATTCCCCCCCGCAAACCCTCATAAATGCATAAAATTTAAAAATTGACAAGTTGGATAGGGTACTTACCGGTGCCTCTGCACCCTCGAGTTGTCGAAAGGTCCGCACGTGGTATCCACGGTGGGTTGTCACTGGAATTACCATCGTCTCTTTGAACTTTGATCTCTAAAATTTTTATATAGCAAATGAGCAAATGACACTTGTTTTTGCCTTTTCAACCTATTTATAGGCTGAAAATTAGGGTTTTGACCTGGTGGGTTTGTAGTGGAGGCTCATTTGACTACCTTTGATTGACATTTTTGCTGACTTAACGTCCTCCGTTCTCGAAACCGATCACGTTGTTATTTGTCTGGTCATTAATTTGATTAATCGAGGCACTTTCCAAATTTTTCTGACCCTTGGTCGAAATTCAAAAATTTTCCCGAGGGGGCATAGGCACTCAGTACCTTCGCTGGGGCATATTCTGGACTTGTTTTCTTTGCCATAACGCGATAAATTGCATTATGACAAAGAGGGGAAAATGTAGACACATAAAAATGACCAAAGCTTGTAAGCAATATTTTACCACCTTTCATCCTAACATAATTATGACATTTTAATTATGTTTCTAACCCACCTTCAACTATTAATTAAATAATTCATAATTATTTAATTAATTCATGGTTTTCCATTTTTCATGATTATTAAATAAATAAATCTTATTTATTTATTTAATGAATCACTAATTATCAAAGTCTTCTCATGATTAAATAAAGTTCTCAATTTATTTAATTAATCTTTATCATTAATGTCCTCCTGATTATTAAATAAATATATTTTAATATATTGATTTAATATGTCACTAATTCCTAAATCCTCTCTTAATTAAATAAATTCATTAATTTATTTAATTAATTAACTACCTCTTCTAAATTAAATAATTTTTCTTAATTATTTAATTGCCTTATGTGACATTTCCCTCTTTTCAAATAAAACAATTTATTTAAAAATGACTTCACATAGTTAACTGATTCTTCTTTTAGTAATTAATTTCAAAAATCAATTACTCATTATCTCACAAATTCATATTTTGAATTAATTTAATTTAAAATGGAAATATTCTTCTACAAATCAAATAATTGCTAAAATTACTGATTTTCTAAAATCTCATCTTCTTATCTTTTGATTTTTACTAATTTCATCTCAATGTCACGTTTATCCTCCACCATTGATTTAATTTCTTAAATTAAATCTTGTCCACACATTTGGGGATTTTTACCCTAACCGTAATTGAGAGTTGTCACTTTGAATCTTAACCATTGATTCTAGGGCGTTTCTCAATCTCTCATCTCATCCGTCCGTTCAAGATTGCATTTTCTATAAAATGACAATCTTTTTCTCATTTTCGACATCTCTTATTATTATCTTCTTGCATACTTGTTATCATTTTTACTACTTGCATTCTAGAATTGATTTTCTTGTGCAACATCATTTTTTTACAAATCCTTCAAAGCTTTGTTTAGGGCTAGACATTATAGAATTTGCTCACACCGAATCTGAGGGCATTCATTATCACAACAAAGTTAGAAGGTGCAATAGAAGTGAGCCATGGAGAAGAAAGGATTGGGTGAGAGCTTTCTTATTCGTTCTTTTATTTTGTTTTCCTATGCATTCTATTGACTTGTTGGATTTAATTAATATATGCATGCATTATTAGACTAACAAATCTATTTTGCAGAAATCCTTCATTATAGTAACAAGATAAGAATAGAGAAATTATTGCTTAACTTAATTAAATGGAAACTATACTGCTAATAACAAGAATATGAAAATTACCTAATTATAGAGATATACAAGAGAATCAAAATCTCTAGTATATAGAAATGGAAAGAGTAGAGAGTAAAAATTCTACCCCTAAGAGGACTAAGCCTCGGCTACGAATGACAGCGTGCTACGGGAATGTCTGCACCCCATGCTATTGTCTATGATAAAAAAATAATTTAAAGACCTTAAATCTACAACGTCAACTTGCAAAATTTGTACATCTGCACAGAAAACAAAACAAAAAATTGTTGGGGGCTCTTTCGGGGCTTACCTTATTCAAACCCCCATTTTGGTGTTTCCACCTCCACAGACAACCAAATAGATAAAGATAGACAAAAAGAAATTAAATGTAAAGATGTGTGATAGAAAAAACCCCACAATGGAGGAGAACCCCTACCACAAATATAATAGGCATGTAATAGAAACAATCCTTAAAAAGGAGGAAAACCCCTATGATGAATATAAAGACGTTATCAAATAGACAATATTGAATAGACAAGACAAAGAGACAAGAGAGCATTACCAACAACATGTGGCTCCCATATTGACTTGATAGATGTGATAAGCTTGCGTGCAAGAGAGCCTTGACTATTGCTTCAGAGAAATCTGGCAGAGCTTCGCTATGGAAGTGAGCGAGAGCAAGTAATAATGAAGAAGAAAGAATAAAATGAGAGAGAGAGCAAGATCGAATGAGAGGACGTAAGAATGAATGAGAATGAGAGTGAAAAATGGAGTTTTGTGAGATTGGATGAGCGGGAAGAGATGTTACATTGATGTTTCTACCACAATGACATGTGCCATAGGCAAAGGACGTAAAATATTCTTATTCGAATCTCAAAAATTTCAAGGAAATCCACGTGTCGTGCAAATGTCCTACTCAAAAATTTGCAAGAATGAGGTATCCAGGCTGCTAGTGCCTCATCATTGTCACCTATGAAGTTAGGATCTAGATTTTTTGACTTATAAGTTTTTGTCATTAATGCGGCGGGCTAGATGCGTAAGTGTGAAATTACCACGGGGTGCAATTTTATGACACTACACTCTATAATTTGCTTATTTTTGTTCTTCATATTTTGATACTTTTGCTTTTTTCCTTGTCTTGAATTTGAGGTATGATTTGATTCCACCTATCTTTTTTGTGTGAATATAGTGCAATATAATCTATTATATAGCTAATATATAAAATACTTGTTTAGGAAAAATAATTGATATCTATATCTCTATACATGCATTGGATGAAGGGTTATAATCTATCAAATCTTTATAGGATATTTGTGTAAATATTAAGTGAAAATCCTTAGAATCATCATAATCCTGTAATTATTTTTCATTCCCAATAGGTTTCCTTTATCTTTTCTTACTTTGGTAATCAAGCTCTCTATTGTAGCATTATGTGTTCACAATACTATTTTTCATCCCAACTAGGGAATTTTTAAACCTTCTATAGTAGCCCTCCTCATGTGATTTAACATGGAATCTTGGTTCTCTCAATCCTCTTTCTATACCTTGAATTTTCTGTAATCTCATCTATTCTTCAATGCTCATTTTGATTACCATCTTAATTTGCTAAAAATCTCTCTTTGTCTCCTACTTCTTCCTTTGACCATGGGTGTTTTTGATTTGGTATTCCATTAGTTCTTTTTATCAATCCCTAATGGCTCAAACTAGACCCACCTCATCAATTGCATCTCTTGAAGATCCTTTTGCAAGATACCCCCTTTCCATTTTTCATTCCTTAGGTGCTCAACCCCCTAGATCGTGAGGCTTGAACTTGGAGTGTTCTATTGTAAACCAATAAATTAGGTTCCTTCCTAACTATCCTTCCTTATCGAATCTCTTACCATTGCAAATGATTTATTCATTGATCTGATCTTCGTTAACCACTTTACTAGGGTCCCAACAATCAAACCAAATGTTAACAAGAACAGGTCACAAATCAAGGATTTGAGTCCAAATTTCTTGAAATTTGTATTTATACCCAATATGAGTGATAAAAGGAATCTCAAGACTTATGTGATAGAAAATAACATACAAAATTAGATATATTTAAATGCCCACACACACTACTTCATTAGATCAACATGCATCATATCATATTCACACACACACACACACACACACACACACACACACACACACACACACACACACATTCTCTTTTTTTCACTTATACATCAATCCTTCTCTTAATATTTTTTCTATTCTCTCTTATATTTACTAGGTATGATATTTTTTCCTTCTTCTATCTTACATTCTATGTCCTTATGGGTATGTGCAGGATCATCATGGAAAAAACAGGCCCTTAAGTGGCAATGAAAATTCAGAAAAATCAGAGTTAGGCAACTTGACGTAAAAATTTGAATAAGTTATTTATATTATTTCAAAAATATGTAAGAATAGAATCTATAGAAAATTGAATTTAGTTTTTAAACTACTAGATATATTAAAAAAAAGAAAAAATCTATTTGGTAAAAATTTGAAATTTCAATGCAGTAGTAATTAAATTTCAGGGAAAAAATAAGAAGTAGCTGTCTGTCTGACCACCCTAACCACAATAAAATGATAATATTTTTTAATAATATTTTATATATAAGTAGAGGACTCATGTCCTGATGTGATGCATATTTTTTTGTATTTTTTTTCCAAGTAAATAATTAATTATGAATTTTTTATTACAAATTTTAAAAAATATAAAAAACTCGTATGTCTGACTGCCTTAACTTGGTCAAAACTTCATGAAATTCAATTTTTTTTTTTTAATCCTATAGTATGCGAAGCATAGAATGTGACACATGTTTTGGATTCAAAAATGTGATACGGTTTGAAAGATATAGATATTTTTCAATTAGCCTATCAATCAAGACTTTAGTTGTAATTCAAATAGAAAATGAATAATAATTATTTATGAAATTCAGAGTAAAGCATAATTTATATTGGTAGGAAGTTGAGAATCTCCTTTAAAAACCCTTTTCGTTTCATCAATTTAGGGTTAAAAAAAAGTCATCAGCCACATGGGCGAAGTCTAGAAAAGCAAGGTAAGCTGTTAAACACGTTTTTTGTGTTGACTTCTTAGGATATGCATGTCCTAGCCAAATTCTGAAGCAAACCCGAGGCTAATCCCTAGGTAGTAGGTTTTGTGTCAGACATATCGGATATCCGATTTTTTTTTTTATATAATTTAAAAAAATCTAATATAGTTTTTAATATATGATTTAAAAAATTGAAATTTTCAAATCAGATATCCGATTTGAATCAGATTTCTGATTTATTTTATATATAATTTAAAAAAATCTAATATAGTTTTTAATATATGATTTAAAAAATTGCAATAAATAATTAATAGTTTATTTTAATATATCTAGTTGAGAATATACAATATAGTTTATAATTCAATTAATTTATGATAATCTCTTACAGAATTATGTATAATATATAATATTATATATTATACCATTATGTATAATATATAATATATTATATATTATATCATTATGTATAATATTTAAATATTGTTTATATATTCTAGTTAATGTATAAATATTTATATATATATATATTAAGTTAATATATAAAATATTATATAACTAATTAGTATTACTAATATATTAAATATTTAAAAATTCTCTCTCTCTCTCTCTCTCTCTCTCTCTCTCTCTCTCTCTCTCTCTCTCTCTCTCTCTCT